>JABUQX010047368.1:47500-88212 GCA_015478945.1 Trachelipus rathkii | reverse complement strand
TTGTACGGGCTTTGCCCTTTTATTCGGGGACGTAGTTATGGGGTGCCGGCCTCTGAGTCTCTCTAAATTTATCTAGGCCATTCTTGAATTGCCATTTTTTATTTTCTTTGGGCTATCTGTACTGGTATATACTGTTATTTAACTCTTATTAGACCTCGACCCCGTACCGTCTTCTATGTGCTTGCTACGGCCAGGTTCGAGAGCCTCGCATGCATCCACTTGAGCTGCACGTGATGTCACTGGGACCTTCTCGGGCCACGACTTCACTCCAATGTTATTACCCCCACGTCTTTGTCTGATTATCTTTTTCCCACATTCCCCCACCTATTTTTTTCTACTGGTCACTTTATCCGACACTCTCCCTCCTCATCTTTTCTCGAGACTCGTTGTGTTCTTTTTTCTCTCCATCTCCACCTGTGGGTCGATCTGTCCTTTTCTTTTCCGCTCTATTCTGTCTCCCTACCGCCCTGCTCAACTTTTTGGCCGCTCATCGCAGCCCTCCTTCTCCCTCATCTCGACTCCCTGCTACAGATTTCTTTGGCCGTCTTTACTACACCATCCCACGCCTTCTTGCAGTTTATGTTGTGATACCGCACCCCTTTCGCTGTTCCTTCTCACTCGACCTCCCTTTCTGCTCCGTACGCCCTACTGCCCCTACCTCTTCTGTGGCTTGCTACTTCTCTTTAACTCTTCCAATTCCGCTTTTCTATTCCTTTCCATATTTCTTCGTTCTCATTTTTTATTTGCCCCGTGCTCTGCTCGTTTCCCACCTTCCTACGCCCACCACCATCCTTTTCTTTGTCATCCGCCTCCTCGCCCTCTTCCGCAGGTTTTTCGGCCTTCACATTACCCTTCCAGCTCCTTGGCTTGCTGTGCAGGTCCTTATCCTTGAGCACATAGTTATTGTCCACTTTATTGCCGACCTTTTCGTCTTTGTTGCAACCACTATCAGCCTGACCTTTCCTCCTCCCACGTTTTCCCACCGCCGGTCCAGTTCCTTAGAACTCTGGCCTTGCCTCCCCTTCTTTTCCTCTCCATTCATCCACTTGCTCAGTCTCAGGCACCATTGGACAGCCTACTGTATCAGTCTCGACACCCAGCACTGTGCCCCCCGCTCCATTAATCACTCCTCATTCCTGCTGATACTCTTCCCCCTTCATTCTTGCTTGGAACATCTACTATTCACTATCCGCGTAGTTTTTGGTTCACTCGTCACCCATTTATCCTCTCCACTCAACTTGATTTAGCTGCGCTTATTGCACTACCGTACGTGCACGCGTGGAGCCTTTTCCACCCTGGCTAAGCTGACCTCTAGCTCCTACTCCTTCCCTTCGGCCTCTTCTTGTCCACCCACTACGATTATTATCTTCTCTTTCATCTCTGCTCGTTCGTCTAGTTCTCTTATATTTACGTCGACTTCGCTCCGATTCGTCTTCTATCTAGGTCTTTTCTGTGTTCTAGTTTACTGTTATACCCAATCATCTTATCTTACCTCTCATCCCCATTCTCATTTGGATTATTTATTGCCCTCCTAGTCATTCCGCGTCTCCCCCACTCTTTCATTTTGGGTGCTTACCGATCTGAATTTTTATCCTGTATCCCCGTTCTTTCGTCTACGTGTCTCTCCTCCTCTCTTCTGTCGGTGGCCCAATCTCTCTCCTCTCTTTCTTCTTCCTCTCTCTTCTCTCTCTCTCTCTCTCTCTCTGTGTCCCTTCATTCCTCCTCCTTCTTCATTTTTTCTTCTTTGACATTCGCACCCATCTTTGTTTCGGGATTCCCCTTCTGTTCCCTCACCCGGTTCAGCAGATTTAGCATCACGCTCTTCCCCGCACCTCCTGAGTACTCTTGCTATCAGACTGTTGACTAATCTTCTTCTCTCTCCCCTTCCCGACCATCGACTTCACTTTCTTCCTCTCGCTCCACGCGTATCCTTCTTTTTTCCTCCCAGCGCCCTTCCCATTCTTGAGAGATCGACGGCCGGCCTTACATTCCACACGCTTAAATCTCAAGTCTTTTCTTCGTGTTCTCTTCGAACACTCTGATGCTGTGGCGGTCGGATTTAGTCACTACTCACAAATCATTGACACTCCTTTATTTTTACCTGTTTTCACCAATGTGTTTGATTTTCCATTCTTTGTTCCGCGGCCACCTTGCACGAATTGTCATGTCTCTCCCCTACACAACTCGACCACTTCCCACTGTCCGTGTCTCTTTTTTTTCCCATATTCTACTTATTATGGTTGTTTTACTTATTGCACGTGCTGTGTAGACTTTCATTGATCTCTATTCTTGTTTCTTTTGCCTTCATCGTTTCTTCCGCCTCTCTTCTTGCTCTTTTGTCGCTATACCTCCGTTTCCTTTCTTTTTCATCATTTTTTGCTTGGTCGTCCCTCTGTTGACTATCTTACTTTTCTCCTTTTGTAGTCATGTTATTCCCCCCTTGCATCCCTCTCCGACCTTTGTCATTGCTATTCTATTGCATCTCTCTATCAAGTCTATCTATCTGGCTCCTCAATTCTACTACTTTCGATCCTT
Organism: Trachelipus rathkii; assembly: GCA_015478945.1. Taxonomy (NCBI): domain Eukaryota; kingdom Metazoa; phylum Arthropoda; class Malacostraca; order Isopoda; family Trachelipodidae; genus Trachelipus; species Trachelipus rathkii. Next base: position 85,677 of record JABUQX010047368.1, on the reverse strand, counting down.
ATATTCCTATGTTTCCTTCTTCTATGTCTTAGTTATCATTACTTCTATCTTAATCTCTTTCCATATCGTAATGTGCTCGAAATCCACTTATTTCGAATTATCTTATCTCTAACTATTTCGCATAGATATATCTTCTTCCCATTTCCTGCGATGTTCTTTGCACCTGGCTTTTGGTGTCACTCCCGGTGTATTGGGATTGCCTCTTTTTGTCCAGCATTCTTTGTAGTTCTCATTAATGATCTTTCACTAACTCCATCCCTACGCCTCTTTGCCCCCTCTATGTTCTCTGCCTATCCCTTACTCTCTCTCTTCACTTCTATCTCTACACGCCCTCTTTCGCCCCCTCTCGACCCTCCCTCCTTTAGGCCACTATCCCTCCTACTGGTTTGTGGGGCGACCACGGACTTGCGCATCGGCCCATCGTCTATTTGCCTGCGTTCGCCGCCGCCGCGCTAGGAAGAAGTTTGGCTTCTTAATGGGTTTGGACTTGTCGGAGCTTCTCCTCGCTTACTATTCTCTTTTCAGCACACCCACGTGATACTATAGTCTCATGCTGCCTCTGAGACGCCTATCGTGTACTCATACCTGTACCGTCACTTTACCTATATTACATTTTATTTCGGGGTACACCTTGAGTCTGCTCGTCTGGGTATGGACACATGCTGCTATGAGGTTACCTGTTTGTATTAGTTTGACTGCTGATACTGAGTACAGAGCGGTTACTGTAGCTGTCTTTAAGACCACTGTGAACACAATTTGCTATGAACTCGAGCTGAGACTGCCAGGTACTGCAAAGGAAATCAGAGAGACCATGAGTGGTGCTGGTTATGTGCCTTGTGTAGTGCTACTGTGTTAGGCAAGGTCATGCAGCACTAGGGCGTAGTATAGGATTATGCCATTATCTTAGCTAGTAGTGCTATTGATGATTAACTATAGAGCCTCTGGTGCTTTACTGTGTGCAGTTCTAATGAACATTCTATAATGGATTTACATTTATCTCCTAGTTTTAGCCCGGTTTTGATTGTAACGTGTGGTTTGTGACGTCTAGGTCTATTACTGCGGTGTTATTTAAGAATTGCGAGATTAGCGTAATTTTCTTGGGCTAATGTATCTCTCTAATGTTTTGGGTGGGGATGTTATTACGTCGGAGTATTATCTACGAATTTATTGGTGTGTGGTGCACTTACTAGGTTATTTTATGGACTAGTGTGTATCTCTATCTTTGGGATTTCGAGGTAGTCGACTTGTGACCTGTAGAATGTACCTTATGTTTTTCTAGTAGGGAGTCGAAAGTACTGGAAAATATTCTAGATATTCTGTAATTTTTCATTCACTCTCACGTTAATATCAATTTATGATCACATTATCACTCGCTGTATTTGTATGTATATTATGTGGACGCTAGATTTGGTTCATTAGCTGTGAGCATCAGTCATAGCTTGTCAATTGTGTATGAGTTTTGATATATTATGATGCTTGTTATGTACAATTATGTATGTTGTATAGGTCATTATATACTATTACTGTGGATTGGCAGGAGGTTCTATCGTGCCTTCGGACTTATCAGGAGTCATTGTGGGTGAGTTCTGTCCAGTGTCTGACAGTGTTAGCTACGCCGGCTGCGCATGAAACGATGGCGCGGCAGGTAAGAAAGTTAATCTCTCTCACACCGCCCGGAAGGCGGCGAGCCAGAGGGTTCTCCTTCCTCTCCCTCCTGTCCCCCTCCCATTTTTTCCGCTCACCTCTGACACCAAGAGGATCATTCTCCAATATTATTTCATGCTGTAGATTTCCCCTTCCCCCTCGATTTTCTTCACACACACACCCTCCCCAGTATTCCTCCCCTGTCCCTTCGCTCCCCTCTCTCCTCTCCCACCTCTGTATGCTCCTGCTCCTCTTGTTTCCGCCCAGTATTCTTCCTGCACATCCTCTCTCTGCCCCGACTCCATTACTTCCTACATTCTCCTTTTCATCCCGCTCCCACCACTTTTTGAGCTCACCACCTATCCCCTAGGTCACCCCCCCACTCCCATCTGCGCTCCTACCTCCCCCCTCCACCACCATCCTTGGCTTCTCCGCACTCGCAACTCTGTATGCCCATTCCCTCGCTGGACCATCACGACTCACCCTACTCCCTTACCCCTTTTTACCCTCTAACTTCTAATGCATGATGTCACACCCACTTAGCTTCCCGCGCCTCCCCATCATGCTCCCACTAGCGTTCTGTCACGTCACCCCACTACCTCTTCCAGATTGGCACTTCTTTTTCTCTCACTCAATGTCACTTCCATTTCCCACTCACTGCACTCACTTTCACCCCACCCCCTCTTTTCACCTTTCTTATGCTGGCACTTCACGTGTCGTATCTTTCTGACAAGTCCGAGAGGGCGCTGTGCATACGTATTTTTCGCTCCATATATAATACAATATCCATCCCCTACTCTTCACTCTATTTTTCCATCATCCCTCCACCTTATCCCTCTGAACTTTCATGATTCCACTCTATACGCACTCTTAACATATTTTATTCTACCCGCCTAGACGGCTGTTTACGTATGATCTAGACTTTCTCCGCAGCCTTGACCTTCAGCTTTACCTGTGTCATAATAGTGGTGTAGGGCTATGCACTAACCTATAACCACCACGTTAACCCTTAGTCGACCTTCTGCGCACTCCCGACATATGACCTAATTATAAGATGTGTGACTATTTCATTTCTCCTCACACCCCTAGGGATTGAGATATAGGTTGGTAGTCTGTAGATGTTGTATATCTAGCATAAGAATGGAGTGTGGAACTAGTATGATGTTAATGGTTATTGAATGGGTACGGGTTAGGTGTCCGTTGTATTTATCTTTAAGGGATGAAGTGTATGAAAAGATAATATTAGAACACTAGAGAAAGGCACCTTAGGCCTGGGATACACCAATTATAAAATGGGTAGAGTATATTATTATTCATTATCAATTATTATGTTTTTTTAATTTAATTATTATTTTATCATATTATTAATATAATATATAATATTATTTAATATTTTAAATTATATATAATATATATATATATTATAATATCATTATATATTAATACTATATTATTATTAATAACTAATTAATATAAATTATATATAATATATATATTATATATATTTATATTATATTATTATATATATTATATCTATAATTTTATTATATAAATATATATTATATATATATATTACATTATATTTTATGAGGTCTTACTGTAAGTATATAGGAATTTGATGTTTCATAATTACTTTACTTAGATAAGTCAGATTACAATCACTAGTATTTCCTGACTCATAATACATACTATTTATATACTATATGAGTAACGGTTAATATCGCTAAATAAATAAGCTCAATAATAGTTTGATAGAAACGATCGTTCTATAATAGTTACATATAGATAACATTTAGAACTGTTAATTAAGTATTACACGCTACATAGCAAATATTAAAACATAAATTTATATAAAGTTGGGTAATCATTTATATTTTGTACTACTCAAGTGTATTTTAATACTCCTTTTTAAGAATGTACTATGTCTCTAAAGTATATAACCTGCATCTGAATGTTTCGCGCGAATAAATTGAAGATGTGGATAAAATCGAGCCAAGTCCGAATCTGTGTTTATAATGCAATTAACTTCACAATGTAAATAATAGTATAATATTGTTAATGTGGACTGCTTACACAATACCACTTACAGCTTTCAAGTTTCTCTTATTCCTCATGATACTGAGTTTAGAAACTTCGATTAGATTAGTTTTGAGAGATAAGAAGGTCGTTAGACGCTATTGAACTTGTCATTTGGGTGATATTTGTGATCTGTTTGTTGTATGTATGATAACAGTATGTATCACGCTCATTTTGATTGTCGCTGCATATCAGCACAGAGATGAAGTGTATCATGTCTTATTCTTGATGCTTCTGACGGTTGTGCATTTAAAATCGATTCTGGATTTGATATTATTTCTATTTGTCAAACACTTGTTCTCTGTATTTTATTGGAGACGTTAGTGTCTAGTGTCGAGTTTTGGGTTTATGAGTCGATTTCAGATCTTGCTCTACATCATTCGTTGTGTTATAGCTCAGTACTCATACGACCTGTTGGCTCATATGGGTCCCGCGCGATTGTTTGCTATCATGGAGAAACAACTCGTCACCGTGGAGCAGGGAGATTCACGTATTGTCTATCTCTATACACTTGCAACCGGCAGAAGACACGGAGAAAGAGGAGGTAGATAAGGAGAGTCCTAGGGAGAGGCAGGAGTAGATGTGAGGAGAGGACGAGAGGAGAACGAGAGGGAGAGCCGTGTAGGTGACGATAGTGTGCTGTTTTATGAGGCCACAAACTACAGTATCTCTAACTAGATCTGTTATGCCTGTTCCTTGACACGAGAATAGATAAATTACTGCGATGAGTAACTCAACTAAAGACAGGTCTAATATAATAATATAATTCAAAACATCATAAATATGAATAATCACTCAGGAAAAAAAATCCACAACGTCCTAAAACACACTGCAAAGTCAAATCACAACGTTTAATATAAATAGAAAATCACACTATACGTGGCTAAAGTGATGAATAACTCGCTAGATTGTATCTGCCTCATCCTCACACAACTATATGATAAAACCGACAACCTTAGATACCTAGATCCGGTAAATAAAATAAATATCAATTGAATATTCGAATCAAACCTTAAATCTTTATTATTATATATTATTTAGAAAAACCCATACCTATAGAATATTATACTATTGGCCTTTGGCTTAAAACTTAATTAAATATTCAAATGCACAGTCTCTAATTCCTTACCAATTGTAGCTACCTTCCTAACAGTTTTCCGATACCATACTCCTTCTCAATTCTCCACCTGTGTAAGTGTCGTGGTGCTCAAAGTTTTCATCTATCTAATTATTACTCTTCTCTGCATGTTAGTCACAGATTCTGCGCTTAACTGGTGTTTCGCTATATGTCTGTTTGCTTGTGTCCTTGGCGTTGGTCTCGGTAATCTTGGTTTAAGGATACTACAATCGTCCACTCTTGTGTTCTTGGCATCTTATTGATATTTCTGCTTCTCTTCTTGCGTACTTCAATCGCATTTATCTGGAGTGATACCAGTGGTGTTTTCATGTTTGTGCCTGCTATTTGCTATTACTTTGGTCTAGATCATCTCTATGGATCACCTTAGCGAATGTTACTAAGTCATGTCGGATTAGGAATTTATTTTCTAATTTTTGCAAGTTGTCTCCTTTCATATCTCCATATTACTTCATGTCAATTCTTGGAATCTGGTTTTTGATCGGCGTTTTCTTTAGTTCGGCTGTTTGTGAATGTTCGTAATAAGTGGTTAGATGACAAGCTCCAGAAACTAGATACTGCGTGGCTCCAATTATGATGTATCTATCCGCAGTACTTCATAGCTAATCCCGCTAAGTAGCATATATATCAGCAGAAATAATCAGATAAATATATTATCATGTGACGTTAATTTAATGTAGACTTAGTAGTGGTTGTCTGAGATGAACCAAAATGATTAGTACTGGTAATGTGTGTGTGTTATATGCATATTGAAGTAGATAACAGAAAATTAGAATGTCCTCAGTTTCTGAGAGTTATATATATTTACTACATGATTTAGATATTATAAAGTAGTAAATGTGAAATAAATTTCATAATGGACCAGTATTAGAAGCTCACGCAACGTATTATGAGGCGACATGGAGTGGTTTGATATGCCGCATGATTTTTTTTCTGACCGTGACGAGCGTTTGAGTCTTTATAGTCTTCTCTTCAAACCAGAATTTCTTGCGGATTCATACGCCTATCTAGCGCGGTCCCAGCCATTCCTCACAAGAATCTGGTTGCTAATCTTGTTTCTATGGAGCTAATAATGAGATATAGAAACAACTAGTGTGATCGAGGGCATGAGCCCAGATTCCTGTTCATATCAAGATCGAGGATATTATTAATAGATGTGCACGACATTAACTTTAATAGATATTATATATTTACTTGGTTCATTCATATTGGGGTGTATAGATGAGATATATCGCTAGCCTGACTTTAAGGACAAACAACAGAGTCTGTGGAGGCCATAAGGATAATCTTCTTGAAACATTCTCGGATATTTCATCATGTGATCTCTTGGTGAGTTTCTAACACATATATAATACGAGACATCCATCCTTCAATCAATCATCATAGCGGATCATATGGTTATATTAAAGTTGGATAAATAGATAACAATTAATGAGAGTATAGTTGATAATGATAGTATCATAATAATATGGATGTTCTTTGCTTTTTACGTGTCTCATTTACACGTGGGTTTTGCCACGTACGAAATCTGCCTGTAGAACATATGTTAAACAGTCTATTCATGAGTCTGTCTCATCTTCTTGTTCGTCCTGTGCCTGTCGAGCGTTCAGAACCGTTATTATTATCTTATTGTCGATATTTGTTCTGATACTGCGTTAGTTCATTTCGGTACTTTTTATCCAGGTGCTTCTTTTGCCTGTCTCTACACTCACGAGCCTACTTATTTATTGTAATAGGATATCAGCATTATTGAGGATCATATTCCTATCTCTCACTTGTAGAGTTACCGGCAAGTGACGAGATATTTATTCTCCCTCATAACTTCGGAACCTAAATCTTTAGCGAGTATACTATAGTACATGGAGATAAGAATTCAAGAGAATTAAGAGCACGCTTCCTCTATAGGTTCTTAGACTCAGACGCGTCCAAAAGGCCACATTACGAGCAGACTTATCCTACGCTCGTTTCCGGACAGTCCACGTCCTACCACGCCTTATTTACCTGCTACTCATTGTTCTCGCAGCCTGTCGCATACAGTTGTCGAGATCCGTTTGAGCATTAAATCCGCTCTCTACTATATATCACTAATATACCCCACAATATATATATACCTCGACTCACACATTTACGGAAGCATGCCCACACATTCAGCGCCAAAAAATCCTATCTCTTAATCTCTCACCATTACCTTCGGCGTATCCTCATCCATCTCCACTTTGTCTCCCTACTCCCTGGAGGTTTCCTTTCTTTTCCTCCATTGATTATTCTTGAAGACTGGCGCAGACGGATAGCGTCTCTTTCTGCTTCTAACCCTCCGGCCTTCTTACATTCTATACATCCTTTCTTCCATCCAATCATACTCTTCACTCTTGCATCTCTTCCTAGTATAAGGTCTTTTTGTACCTTCTACCTGGACCCTATTACCATTCTCATTCCCATCAACAATCACATCTTCAACTTCTACTATTTCATTTACACATTCCAATCTAAGTAACTTCTCTGACATATTCGCAATTTCTTTATTAATCTCTCTTACTCGTGCATTCGCCTTTATTTCATTCACCACTTCATCCAATTCTACACAAAATTTACTTGCATCTTCCACCCTCATATTCACACTCCTATCCCTAACATCTCTTAATCCTGCTAACACACTTTCACTCTCATCCAATGGAAACTTACATAACGTATAGGTCTGATTCAAACTCTGCACACCATTTCCACTATCCCACCAAAACCCTGAAAAATAATTCTCACTCTCATCATCCTCATCAAATAATCCTTTTACTCTATCAGTCTTAATAACTTTACCTTTTCTCTTACATTTCTTCTTCCTACGTTTTTCTATTAAAACCAATTCTTTCCCTTGTAACCACAAATCATTTACTCCTTCCACATTCTCATCCATTTCAGTGTCATTCATCCAAAACTTATACACTGGGTGAGCCTTCAAAATTCCAGGTGCTCCCTCCACGGTCTCAGACCTGCAAATGCTGGTTCCTGCCGTCCTCCCTGTCTATACCAGCTTACAACCTCACTCACCTTTCTTTACGCCCCTTATTCTCTCGTCGTCATCGTCCAAAGCGCCCATAACTAGATTGCGAGTGTCGATCTATTTCCACTTTCTTTATTTCTTCCATGAGGGGACATCATACCTACCTCCCCCCTCTTCCTAACTTTTCTCTCCTTCACCTCTTTCCTACTTTCTCTTGTATTTTTCTTTCACCTATCTCTTCCTGGCCTCTCCCATCTATCTCCACATAAACGACCTCTCGTTCAACTCGAACTCTTCCGCTGTCCTGTTCCTTTCTGTCCTTCAACCACGTACTCCTCGTCACACTTATCGTTTGCATCCATTGCTCAATGGCTCTCTCTCACACATGACGTGCTGGTCTTTCTACCATAACTGTATCCCTATTCCACACTAATGTACTCAATGTTTTCGCACCACCCTGCCCATGAGGGACGGCACCATTTGCGTGCTTCTTCTAAGCAACCTGTACTTACAGATTTGTCATTTACGCTACCATTTCCGTAATTTACTTGCCGATTCGGAGCAGCCTAGACCAGTATACGCTTGCATCTCCCTTACTGTACCTCCACCTGTTTTCTGCTCACACTCATCCTCATTTTCCATCCCATAATTTGCTCTCACTTATTCAATCTTTTTTGCCTTATCTGTCAATTAATCCTCTCACCTCATTCATTCTACCTTCGGCTCTACTTCCTTTCACTTTCATGCTCGTCAAACTATCGCTCACTCAACGTAGCTATCACCTGTTCCTCTTTAATGCCTAATACCATCATTTCATTGAGAACACTTCCACGTGCAATACTAATACAAGCTGTCGTCTGATGTTTCCCGCTTCCTACCCTGTTCCAACACCTAATTACCTCACCAACGTTCTCCCTTAACTCCGTGCTGCTGAATAATCATCCCGTACGCCTGATACTCAACGCAAACTCACCGGTCCTTCTCATTCATCCCACATCAACTATTCGCTTTTCCGCGATCTCTTACATATACAACATTATTGATCACAATCTAATAATCGGTCAACAAGACCAACTATCAATCACCACGGTCGGACTCCAGGGATACACCTTCCATCCTTTCCAGCTCACTCACTCGTCCGGCCATCGAATAGAATCCATCCTTATTCTTTTCTCATCATGGTCTATCTCATTCCCCCGGTGCCACACTCATCGCGTTGTACAAATATACCTCTTCTATGTAAAGATCGATCCCAAATGCCTCTATCTATGTACTCCTTTAATTCTCACCCCTTCCACGACTCACCTCCTCCAAACATCCCACAACCTCATCTCTTGTACCATTGATACAGCGCTCCTATCTGTAAACTTCATGGAGCCACGCTCATCCAACATTGAAATCCAACTCTTATACACCACAATCTAGTCTTAACCATAAGATAAAACAGCCACGATCTGTTGTTTCCCTATTCTTTCCAGTAGTCCCTGCACTATGACAGGTCACGCCTCTGTGCCACAAAACTTTGGATATCAAAATCCTAAGTCACCCCTCCCTTCCATTAATCCTCCCCACCTACTACATTTCCCCGAGAACTCAAATACAGGAAATCTCACGTTTACATAAACCATTCTCCAAATCTGCTATCATTTACACGCCACCGAGTGTCTTCTCATACATTCTCCAATAGATACTTCTCTCGTCTTCTCTGTCTGCCACATACTACCCACGATTCCGCAAGTCTTAGTTTCGCTTTCACTATTTTGCTGGATCATCTCAAAATCTCCCTCTTTCTATTCTCTTATTTCGTCTCAAACGCTCACATGTAGGTTAATACACTCTTTCTCATGCTGTCATATCCTTATCTTCTCACAGATCCTGTTACAACTTTTCTGTGCTCTCTATGTGTCCATATCTTTTCCAGGAGATTGTAGGAGTCTGTCCCCAGACTTTGAGAATTCGTGAGTGCATCCTACTTTGTCCGCAGCACTCCACTTGAAGCATATCGGATAACGACATCTTATTTTAGTACATCGGCCTTGCTAAGGACCCCGTACATACATGTCGTGTCACCTCCCTCTCCTGCACTATTCCTCTCAGGATGATTGGTACTACAGTCGCCAGAGTTTTTCTCTGATGAGTCTAGCTTATACAATCTTCTTCATTCGGCGGCTAAACAACCTTTATGTTTAAAATCTGTCTTATTCAGACATGTGATTAAGCCTAATTCTATCTATTTCATTTCTTCTATTTTTCGATTATTCCCTGATAAGTTCAAGGTAGGATATTCATTTTTTCTACTATGCATCACAGTACTCATTCAGTGTAGGAGCATGTATGCTCTTTTGTATTAGCGTTTCCAATATACTGCTCTCATACTCATATATTTTTCTATCTTTTTCCTTCCATCCTCCCTCATCGACCAACGCGTCTCACTCACTTACCGTCACGCGAGAGTATTTGGGCATTTACGGATGCATCATCATCACGCCCTTTATGGATAGCATCCTCTATTTGACAGAAAGCTATTTAAGTTATCCTACGTATTCCCATTCTTCGAGCAGAGATTGCTTTTTCAATATTTCCATTACGTTCTTATGGTTCTGATGCAACAGTGCCACATCCTTTTTCGAATTGACTTTCTACAGAATATATTCAGAGATGAATAGGACTAAATTATCTTAAATAGAGATTTTCATTTAATTCGTTGTCCTAACTAACATATATATATCTCAATTGATCTGCATTACTGGATATCACTCTTGTTCTGAGTGATGGTTAGACAATGTCACTAAAAATCAAACTCATGATGTCAATCATATCATTCTCATAAGATTCTACTATGCAATTACAATATTACTTCTGACTTTGATTTTAGACTAGTATAGTGACCTTGTAAATTTCCTTTTACCGCGCAAGTCTATTACAATTCCAATCTTTAAGTAAATCTCCTGCCCTTATTAATTCATCCAATTGTGGTAAAACCGAACCGTGGTTTATATCTTTAGCACTACTATTGTTTAGTATACCTGAAATAACTTAGAGTTAATAATCTGCCAAAAATAATGATCTATCTCCATTTTGTCGTATAAGATTCTTGATACGATATTTCCACTTTATATTATTAATCGTAGCTCTTAAGAAGGTTAAAGTACAAAGGAAAGTAAATTCTCGTTCCTGGCAGAATTCTGTGAAATTCTGGCAAAGCGAAATTAAAATATAAATTTTTCGCCCGGATTTGAAATACAAATCCATTATATATATATTACTATATTCATCAAATAACAGAAATCTGAGACCCAGTGTCAATCAACCCACAATATACCTTACCATCTACCTGCACTTTCACCGCCATTCTACCACTCATCCCATGTTCGCAATACACTACCTCTTCAATCTCCCCAGGACAAATCATTTTCACAGCCTCGTCATCCACAATTACACAATCTTCTACTCCCTTTTCTAAAACATACTTCCTATCATAACTCTTTTTCTCTATCACCCAATTATAATGCACCCCACTCAAACACTGTAAATGCAGCTCACCTACACTATTTCTATCAATCCCCTCACTCCTATAAATTACCGGTCGTTCGCCGCCATAATGCACACACACAACTACATTAAACAATTTACTCACAACAACCAACACCTCTTGCAACGGAATCACACCTCCATTACACATAGTCTTTAACTCTCTTACATACTGTCGCACCTTCTTAACTCCTATCTGCTCAGGTTTCTTACATACCTCAGTCATAACTTCCCTCCGCAATTCTTCTATACTCTCAGGCACTCTCAAAACCAACCCATCCTTGGCTAGATCCTGTAAACCATACAACACACTCTCGAACATAGAATCACCTCCACCTCGACTTTCTTTCCCTTTCATTAATCCCTTAGGCAAATACTCAGGATCGATCACCAACGTTTCACTCATTCTCTCACTCCCTGGCATTCTAGACATCAAGTCTGCAATCTCATTCCTTTCACCCGGGATATATTCAACCACATAATCAAAATCACTCAAATCTTCCAAAGTTCTCGCAAGCCTACTATCAACTGTCCTCATTCTCTGCAAATACACTAAGGGTTGATGATCCGTTCGCACTACAAACTTAATCCCATACAAAAACAGACGCAACGATTTCAGACAAAACCTCAAAGCAGCTAACTCTCTTTCAATCGTAGAATACTTTCGCTCTGTCATACTAAAAGCTTTCGAAACATAAGCAATCACTCGTTTCCTTTCAATTCCATCAATCACCTGCTCTTGCATCAAACAACCTCCCATACAATACCCACTTGCATCGTATACACTTCCAGTGGCCTTAGCATCCCTCACCTGCTAGTCAGGGTACGCCAACTCTACATCTTTCGCGACTTCAGCTTTCAACCTCTCAAACCCTTCATTCATTCTATCATTCCACTTTACAATCGTACTCTTTTTACCAGTTCATTCAGGCAAAGGTTTCTTCACACACCAGAACAATCTCTTTCATACACTTCCTTCCACTCTACAAACCTAAAAAATCCCTCAACTCTCGAACATTTCCTTGGTTTGGAAAATTTCTAACTTTTCAAACAAACGTTTCCGCTTTCCTTCAACCAGTCGCACTAACCTTGGTGTCCCTAAAATTCAACCTCATCCGCAAAAACATTCACATTTCTCAACTTGGACTTTTATACCTAAATCCTCCAACTTTTTCAACACATCATTCACTAACTTCAAATGCTCAGAAAAAGTCTCAGTCATCACTAATATATCATCTATAAACACCATCACATTCTTACTGGGAAAATCGTTCATAACCACATTCATCGCCCTCTGAAAAGCTGCCGGAGCATTGGCCAACCCAAAGCTCAAATTCCGAAACTGATAATGCCGCTTAGCAGTCGAAAAAGCAGTCACACACACCTACTATTCTCTTCCACTGGCATCTGATAATACCCACGCACCTGATCCATTATCGTAAATACTTTCATTCCATACATACTATACACGCATTCTGACACTTCAAACATAGGGAACCTGTCTTTCACTGTCTTTTCATCCACCTTGCGATAATCAATACATAACCTCAATCGTCCATCAGGCTTTCTCACAGGCACAATCGGACTATTCCATGGACTCACACTCTCTTCCAAAACACCGATTCGCTACAACTCTTCACACTGCTCTTCAATCTCATTCGCAACTGGGGGAGGAAAGTGACGAGGTCGCTGGTATATGGGGGTATCTTCCGATAACACAATACGGAATTCAGGCAACTGCGCCTCCCCAAAATCTTCATTGCCTTGGCTTAGTGCTTTCCTCCTCTCCCACAACATTCTTATCTCTTGCCTTCTCACTTCATTCAAACCTTCAGGCAACTGCATCTTCTCGACCATCTCATCATACACCCAATCTTTCCTCTCAATATCACCAGCAAAAACATCACATTCTCTCTCTCTCTCGAGTTCCCTATAATCAAAACAGAATACAAACTACCAACCACATCACCAACCCTTATTCCTCTCACTCTCTTCTTTTTCACATCAGGCACCTTCTGCATACATACTCTAGGATTTTCCATATCTAATATACCATCAAATACATGTGCAACCCTTTTCACTCTATACTTCGCATCGTAACCATCCACCAGAAACATGCTATTCTGGTCGACATCCACACCTACATTCGCATTCCAACCTACCTTTACACTTACCACACCATCCGCTTTCAAAGACATATCTTCCAGAGCAAACACTTCCACACCTTTTACCAATTTCACCTTTACATCCCCTACCTTATTCACATACATCTGACATTTCCCATCCTTATTCACCTTTTTCTCTATCATCATACGATCAGGATGGATAATCATCCTATTCATACTTAAAAACTTATACCCTAACAACAGATCATACTTCTCATTCTTACTATCAATAACATAGAACTCACCTTCTTCCATACTTATACCTCCAATCTTAACACTCCCTAAATTTTGTAACGACCGGTATTACCATATTACTAATCCCCTTAATATTCCCTTTTCCAGACTCTTTCTGATCTTCCCGTATATTCATCCTATCATACGCACTTTTATACACTACACTGACCATACACCCAGTATCAATCAAAGCTCTCACTCCAATTCCTCCGCAATAAACCTTAATAGTCATGCACTCATCTACCGGACCAGCCGAAAATACATCCGCACTTACAATCCCTTCCCTAACAACATTCAGCCCCTTCCCACTCTGGGTCCCCAGCTGTAAACCCTATCACTGGCTCGTTTCCGAAACCAGTTCCCCCTTACCTGATTACTCATACCCATTACTTCATTCACACTTACATTCCTATTACTAACTACAGCCGAACTATTACCAATAACATTTCCATTAACCGCATTACCACCACCACCAACAACTAAACTTGGATTCATTTGCGTCATACCAGGTTGTCTTACTCCCCAACACCTACCAGCCACGTGCCCTACCTTCCCACATAATGTACAGGTATTTCTAGGGAACCTGCACATCCTCGAAAAATGACCCTCAGTCCCACAATTCCCGCATACAGTCTTCCTTACATTCACACCTTGCTGACAATCTCTTACCCAATGATCTGTACCTCCACATCTCCTACATCCGGCCCTTTGAGGGTCTGTGCAGTTCATAGCCATATGGCCCACTTGCCCACAACTGAAACAAGCTCCATTCGCCCACCTGCATTCTGAAATCAAATGTCCCATCTTACCACACCTAAAACACTTCACATCCATACCCCCTGCATTCTCTCTGTTCCATGTCCGATTCATATTCTCTCTCACATTCCCTTGATTGTACCCAACATTCTCTCTCATGTTCGTATTACCAACTGGTGTTCTGCTTGCACTCATCGCATTCGTACCTCCTGCATTCACCTGTCTTTCATTTTCACCCCCATAAAATCTTCTAAGAATTTTACCATAACTTCATACGGATTGGCCCTAAGAGCATCCCTATAAGACTTATACTGTGGCACTGGTGAAGCCCTTTCATTCATTCCCCTACCACTGTACACATCATGCCTCTCATACTCCTCTTTATCTCTTTCATTCTTTTCAAACTCACGATCTTCTACTATTTCTAACACATCCCTCCATTGCAATCGTTCCCTACTCCACCTCATTTTCTCTTTACGCCTCGCATTTATAAACTCCGCCACTGGAGGAGGGATCGTCTCCAGGAATTTCTTCATCAACATTTTGTTTTCATTTATCCCCTCATCCCCAAACTTCACTCGAGCCAATGTTTCCAACCTATGCGCATAATTATCCAATCTTTCATTCTTTCCTCTCCTAGCCTTATCAAAGTCATTCACACGTCTATACTTTACACCTCCTTTAATTCTTTCAACCTGTTCCAACATTCTTTCCTTTACTACTTCATACTTCGGCTCACCCACACTCACGATAGCCTTATAAAAATCAAACATTCTCCCTTCCAAAAACTCACCTAACTCTTTAACCCAAAACACCTTATTTTCATCAAATTTCTCCTTACAATAACTCTCATACTCTCTAAAAAATTCACACACATCCTTAGTTCCATACACATTATATTTATTAATCTTCGGAATGTCCCTAATAAGGACACTCCGTGCAACTTGAACATCATCTCTCGAGTCTTCAGACGTGGTATCCTCATAATTCTCATTCAGTTCCTCATTCACACTACTATATAAAGAATCTATACTCTTACCTTTTGCTATCACTCTTCTTTCATGTCTTCTATTCTTCGACGTCTTCTTCTTCTTCTGATCCTTCTTCTCTTTTTTCTTTTCTTCTTTCTCCTTCTTCTTTCTATTTTTATCTTCTTTCATTTTCTCTTTATCCATATCCTTCTCATCCACATCACTTACAATCTTGTCCTCATCCAAAACGCTCTGTCCCTTCTGTAAATCTACTATCTTCGGAGTAGAGGTTACTTTCATTCGCGTCCCTTTCGTTCCAATCTCTTTTGCAAACCTCTTATTCAGTATATCATCCATTCTTGCTTCCATTCTCATTTCCATTTGTTTTTCTCTCTCCTGCATTCCTTCTTCCATCTCTCTCAGTCTATCAATTAAGTCCTCATTCTCCTTTTCTTTCTTCCTTAATGCCTCTTTCAGTCTCTCTACTTCCAATCCCAATCTCACTTCCTCAGGCGTAGCCATCTTACCTGCTATCGTCTATGTCCCCTCGGTCTTCCGTCCAGACGCCCCACGTTGGGCGCCAGAAATATGTTGTGGTTTTGAGGCCACAAACAAATCTCAATAGTCGTGGGTCCTGGAAAGAAAAAAAACCAGAGAACAAAACAAACAAAATAATAAATAAACACAATAAATGAAACTCAGGAAAAAAAATCAAACGCAAAACACACGAAGCAATCACACGTTTATTAAAGAAAACACCACGGCAAGGTGAACCGCTAGTGTAAGCACCCTCACCACAACAAGGTAAAACCGACACCGATACCGATCCGGAAATAAAATAAATATCAATGAATATTCGAATCAAACCTTAAATCTAGAAAACCCATAAACCTATAAAATATATTGCCTTGCCTTAATACTAAAAATATCAAATGCAGTCTCTAATTCTCCAATTGTACTCCTTCTAAGTTCTCCAAACCACTCCTTCTCAATTCTCCACCAAGTTCTTCTCAATTCTCTACAAATTTCTCCACAGTATAATCTCTTACTTTTCTATCTTTTGTGTCCACCGGTCTCTACTCTACAACGTCCACTTTCCTTTCAATCTAATTAATTCTCTCCTCCTACTACCGATACTTCTATCTCTCTATAACCTAGCTAGTAGCTAATCATAAAATTATTCTATTTCAAGTTTCCCTTCAATCTCAATACTCATCAATGTCAATCTTCTTACTGCTCTTTTTTGAATGTTCGTGTGGGTAAGACAAGCTCCAAAAAAAAACTGCGGAGTAAAAAGAATATCGCATCATAGCAATCGCAATAAAAAGAAATAATAATAATAATAATAATAATAATAATAATAATAATAATAATAATAATAATAATAATAATAATAATAATAATAATAATAATAATATGAATTTAATTAATGACTATATTAAAAAAATGAATTATATTGTAAATGAATTTCATAAATTAAATAACAGAAAAAAATGCCTTTAATAACTAATAATTATAATGAATTAAAATATTAAATAAGTAAATGAAAAAAATATAATAAAAAATATAACCCACCACTGCAGGGTGCTTACCTGGGTGGTTGACCCAGTTTTTTTTCTCGTCCCTTTACACTCTTCAAACCAATCTGAATTCAACCCAACACAGCAACACTCAAATCGGCTACTTCAGACTAAAAGAGAAAAAACAACTATATATAACCAAATTCAGCATTCAAACAGAAAAAAAAATCACAACAATAAACTAACATTTATACTTACTTCATCCAAATGGAAATCAATCGCTGGCTGAAGCAAACAACGGGTAACTGAGCCAAAGGAACTTTGAAACTTCCGAACTTCTCAGACCAGGAATTCAAACTAAAAAGAACAAGACATCCATCCTTCAATCAATCATAAAAATAATAAAAAAAAAACATTCACACACCCCACTCACCACCTGAGTGAGTGTGGAAAAGGAATCTCTTGTAAAATCGAATAAAAAATAATAATAATAATAATAATAATAATAATAATAATAATAATAATAATAATAATAATATTATAATTACCTGTTGCACGTAAATCGTAGAAAAAGTTAAACAGTCTATGGTTGCTCTTCTTTTGCACTTATCAAAGAGTTCAGAAAGAAATAAGTCTATAGTCTTTTTCCCCCTATAAGTTTTTTTCCCCTCTTTTTTTTTATTTTAACTTTTAACTAGAAATATATGAATATAGTAAATAAACATATCCTATATAATAATAATAATATAATGAATAAATAATATAATAATAAATAAATAATAAATAAAATAAAGCACTAAATTAAATGAAAAAAACACAAAAAAAATAAACTAGCACTGCAGTCATTAGTATTCCATGTTGGTGGACGTTCTCGAAGCAAACCCTAAAAAAAAAAACAAAAAAAAACGGTAAATTATGAGACATACATAAAAAATCCTATCCTACACTACCACACCGTGAGGGGTGGATCCGTCGCAAGAAAGATCGGAAAAACTGACGGTAAAGGATCGAAGTAAAAATCAAATCCTATAAAGTAGTTTGAGTTCGTGAAGGGATGCAAAAATGGAATTAAAACGGAAAGACGGAGAGTCAGACAGAAGAAAACGTAGGCGTTCATCAGGGGGTCTAAATCGGAGGAAGGGGAAAAAACTTTTGGTGGACAACGGAGAGCGCAGGGCAGTCCAAGAAATTATGCCAAATTGAAGTGAGTGTATGAAGTTTCCAAAACTGACAAGTAGGAGGAGCTCGTTGGACATAAGGTAACTATGGGTAAAATTAGTGTGGCTGATACGAAGGCGGGTCAATACAACCTCTTGGTAACGTTGACGGCAACAAAAGAAGGCCACACCCCAAGGGTTGGTGGGCTTGAGAAGACGGAGCTTTTCCCCACGAGTCTCGCTCCCTGCGCCCCTGCCAGGCGGACCGAAACCCGCTGCGGATGTGGGGGAAATAATCGGAAGAAGGAAGCTAGTGCATCTTAAGAGCATCGGGAGAAGCCCCGGGCTGTCACAGATGGTCGTAGAGTTAAATTTAGCATGCCGGTCCGCCTCTTCATTACCTGGAATTCCGACATGAGAAGGCATCCAGCAAATGTTAGAGATATATGTCTGGTAAGGGCAAGGTAGAGGAAACGCTGGGTAATAATTATAAGGGGATTCCTAGTGGTCAGATCCTGTAATGCCAAAAGTGCACAACGAGAATCTGAATAGAGAAGGTAGGAAATGGGATTGTTAATGCGGATGATCCTCGAAACAGCCAGCAGAAGAGCTGTAATTTCTGCTGTAAAAACGGATGAATGAAAGGGGAGCGTATGAAAAACTACGTGGTCCGAGAACACAGCTGAGGCGCCAACACTCCAGATCTTCAACCATCCGTCTACACGTAAATGGAGTCTGGGTGGGTGACAAAATGGGAGAGGGAAGCAACCTGTAAATGTGCTAGAAAATTAAACAATAATCATAAAATCACTTTTTTTTTTCGTATTAAAAATGAAAAATAACTATTAAGTTTTAATGACGTTTAATGATAAATGTTTTATAGAGGGAGAGTACACGCATACTCGAAGCGATGAAATTACCTCCCATTTTTAATGGTGCGTCTTTCTCTTTTGCGTTCATATTCTTCACACACTTATCCTCCAGGCAACATATTACTGACCACCATTTATCCACATATCATATACACGTACTTAAAGTACACACCCCTCTTCTAGATAACATTTTACAGTCATCCCTACTACTCATATCCCTATGTGTGGGGGAGAAAAAATTGCCCACATCGTATGTTCCTGCGTGTCGTAGAAGCCGACTAAGGGACGGGTAGTTGGGTTGTCTGCCCATACCACGCTATTCTCTTGCTAGGAATGCTAATGCATGCCTCGAAGATGGTCGTGATCGCCGTAAACGACCTTCTAATTTTCGGCGAAATTGTATGAATCGTATGGGTACATGGAATATCAGAGGAATAAATGTTGAGGAGAAGAGGAGAGAGGTGATGGATGTATTTAGAAAGGGCAAATTTGATTTTCCCCGCTGTGCTGAAACGAAAGTGAAAGGAAACGGTGAAAATAAGTGGTGTGGTGTGAAATGTGTGCGTGCTGGTGTGGAAATGAATGAGAGAGGGAGAGAAGGAGTTGCAATTTTGATGAGTGACCTGTGTACAAAGCTATGGTAGACTTTGCGTGTGTGAGTCCTAGAATCTAATGGTTAAATTTAGTTTTGAAAAGGTCAGGTATGTGTGGTTTGTGACGTATGGTCCATTGAGGGAAACGTTGAAGAGAGTACGATTTTTTGGGATAATCTGAATTATGCTGCTGGATGGGGTGAGTAGGGAGCTTCAAGATTGATTTTTAGGTTGGGGGACCTGAAATGGTTGGATTAGGTGATCAAAAGGGATGGTATACAGGTGGTTTTGGGGTGGCGGGGGAAGAAAATGAGAAAATGGTAGGAAGGTGATTAGTTTCTGTTCTGTGACGAGAGGTATGTGTGTAAGTAATACTTTCTTTAAACACAGAGTATCCATAGTATACTAGAGTTGGTGTAAGGTAGAGATGGTATCGAAGTGAAAAGTATGAATTATTTTGTGTTGGTGAAGAAGGAGATGTTGAAGTGTGTTTTGGATGTTAAATCAGTGAGGGGTTTAGGATTGGGATTATCGGATCAATTAAAAATAAAGCGGTAAACATTAAAGTTAGTGGGTGCTTGGATGGAGAGGAAGGTGATACGTAAAGGAAGTAGGTAAATTAAGAGATGAGAAGTTAAGTGAACAGACAATAAGGATAAGTATGTAAGAGCGCTCGCTAATGAAAATCGGTTGAATGTGAACGAATGTTGATACTGAACAATCTGGGGGCAATGAAGGAAAGCAAATTGGTTTAGTAGTGCCAAAGGAATGTGGTGGATGTGCTAAAAGTAGTAAGTAAGAATGTTAACAGCGATGATGGAATTGAAGAGGTGATGAAAGCCGGTTAAAGGTAAACAAGCGTGATTGACATGTACTAAAGCAAATGAATGAAGTTTCAAAATAGAAAGATGCTTGGAATTAATATAAGGAGGAAAAAAGAATACTAAAGGTGCATACAGGAAGGAGAAAACAAGAGGTAAATGAACAGTTTGGAAAGGAGGATGAATGAAGGACATACAAGGGAATCAGGAAGCTCTTCCTGGAAAGGAAGCGCGAAAAAGGTTACAAATTGAGAATAAGGGGAATCTGCTTAGAATAAGAATAGGGATGGTGCTTTTTTTGTAAACTGATGAAATGGAAATGTGAGGGAGTGTGGGAAAGAAACTTCGAAATTCTGCACAAATAAACAGTAATGATGAGGTGTTAGTGAATGGTGGTGTGGTTTTGATGGTGCAAGAAGGAATAGGTGATTTGGTGGGAATGAGGTTATTAGTAAGGAGGAGGTAATGGGTAGAGTGAGAAAAGTTGAAGAACTGGTAATCTGCAGGTATACGATGAACATTACTAGTGGAAATGATCAAATCGGAGCGAGATGGTGGATTGATTGGATTTGGAAGCTGTGTAATAAAGCGTTTATATAGGGAGGGTATAGTTTCCAAGGGATTGGAGGAGAGCGGTACTAGTACCTTATATAATGGTAAGGGAGAAAAGGGGAACTGTTAAGAAATTATAGGGGAAATAAGTTTATTGAGTGTTATTGGGAAAGATATATGCTGGTTATTTTGGTCGAAAGAGTGCGTCCGAAGTGACTGGAGGGACTGGGTTGGTTGAAGAACAAGGGGTTGCCGTTTAGGAGTGGTAGAGGATGTGTGGATCAAATCTTTACATTGAAAACAAATGATTGAGAAAATGAGTGGAGAAGAGAATAACATATATATTATAGGTTTTATGGATTGACAACAGGCGTATGATAGAGTTAATAGGGAAGCTTTATGGCCGGGTGATTGTGATATATGGTGTTGGTGGTAGGCTTCTAAATGGATCAAAAGTATTGTATGACGAATAGTGAAAGCGTGTGGTAAGAATAAATGGTGTCCATGGTGATTGGTTTAGGATTAATAGGGGAGTGAGAGACAGGGATGTGTTATGTCTTCCTTGGTTTTCAATTTGTATATGGTGGGGTTATGAAAGAATTAATTCGAGGTGGGATGGCAGGAAATGGTGTTAGAAATGGATGGAGAATGGAGAGGAGTGGAGGTGCCCTACCTATTATATGCGGATGATTTGGTTCTGTGTGGCGATCTGAAGAGAGTTATGATGAGATTGGTAGAGAGATTTTGGCAGGGTATGTAACATGATGGGTTTGAAAAGTAAAGTAGAATAAGAGTAAGGTTTATGGTTGTGAAGTGAGGACAGTCCTCAGTGTGAATTTATGTTAGATTGATGAGCAGCTGGAGCAAGTGTCTGAGTTTTAAAAATATTTAGGGATGTGTTGAATGAGAAAAGGGAACGGATGATGCAGAGTGTAGTAGGAAAAGTTGTGAATGGCGGTAAGGTTGCTGGTGGTCAATTAAATCGTTTGGTGAATGTAAAGGGAACTAAGTCTTGAGTGCGCTAGAGGTCTACATGGGGGTATGTTCTTTTATAGTTTGTACTATAAGCCCTTATTTTTAACTTTAATAAGGCTTTCAAAGTTAAATAACTGTTTCTTTTTCTTGCAGGTTTATAATTGCTAATTACGTTTTCTTGTTCTTTTGAATATTCTATAAATTCCTAAATTCATTCATAATCATCATAATCTAATAATAATAATAATAATAATAATAATAATAATAATAATAATAATAATAATAATAATAATAATAATAATAATAATAATAATTATAATAATAGTACGAAATCATCCCTCCTTCAAGGGATTTAAGCAATGGTAAAAAGCTTATGGAAATTTGAATACAAACAATGTGATTTCACAAAACTGAATATAATCTTTTAAACAAAAATTCTATAACTAAATTCTGAATACAAACAATGTGATATCACAAAAACAGAACATAATAGTTTAATCAAAATTCTATAACTTTACAAATTTAGTCGATCCACTGGTCTTCGCACACGAGTAGACCTTCGTAATACTAATGGGTCTTCATCAGGGGTGGTTAAAGTCTTGGTGCCCATCTCAGGTTCATTTGAAATGTCTGCATCCCGTTCACCTGCATCATTAGATTCAACCCGCTCATGTCCACTGTCAATATCGTCGGGCAGAAGAGGTGAATCATCAGCAACAACGGTATGAGGCTCAGACACATTTTCATCAGGAGAAATAATTACCTTTGGACAAGGGGAGAGGTCCTTAATGGAAACTGTATCCTCCCTTCCATTGTCGAATCGTACATGAGCATATGTAGGAGTAACCTCCAATAGTTTCACCTGTTCAACTAATGGATCATCCTTGTTTCTAATATATTTACGTAAATATACCAAGCTTTGGGGAGTAAGCCAACTAGGTAAACTGATTCCTGTTGTACTACGACGAGGGAATTTAAAGAAACGCTCATGAGGGGTACAATTTGTGGCAGTACACAAAAGAGATCGAATGGAATGGAGGGCATCGGGAAGAACTGATTCCCAACAGGGGCCAGGCAATTTCTTAGAAGCCAAAGCCAAAGAAATAGATTTCCAAACCACTCCCACATATCTTTCACATTGAGCATTTCCAGTTGGATGGTAGGGAGTACTCCTACTGGAAGCTATACCCCTCTCAAAAAGAAACTGCTTCACAGCAAAAGACATAAAGCTAGAACCACGATCTGAGTGCACGTAAGCAGGCATGCCAGTTAAGGTGAATATTTGAGTTAAACAAGAAATTACTGTATTGGCAGAAGTATCTCGACAAGGAATTGCAAAGGGATAACGCGAATACTCGTCCACCGCAATGAATAAATATTTATTGAGAGATTGAGAGATTAATGGTCCTTTAAAGTCTATACTCAATCGATCCATAGGATTCATAGCCTGAATAAGAGTGGTAGGCTTTGGTCTGAAGAACTGCGGTTTCAATCCAGCACATACATCACATTGTGATACAATACGTTTAATTTCATCCAAGGAGTAGGGTAAGTTGCGACTCCTTATAAAATGTGACATTCTTACAACACCAGGGTGACATAAACCCCTGTGTAGTTCAATTAAATCAGATACAGAAGCAGCAGAACAAAAAGCTCTACTCATTGCATCGCCAGCAATATTTAACTTCCCAGGTCGATGTACAATCTCATATTTGTATGACTGGATTTCAGTACGCCATCGCATAATTTTTTCATTCTTGATTTTTCCTTTGTGGTTCTGACTTAACATGTACGATATCGACCGCTGATCAGTTATTAATTTAAAAGGCCTAGCTAACAGGAAATGTCTCCACTGTCTAATAGCTTCAACAATAGCATAGCACTCCTTCTCAAGAGAACAATGATTTTTCTCCGAGGAGTTCAGAGTGCGAGAAAAAAAAGCTACTGGCCGTCCTTCTTGTTGCAGGACTGCTCCAATACAGCTATCAGATGCATCCGTTTCTACTGTGAATTCTAGAGTTTCTTCAATATGCATTTTCACAGCATTAATAATAGAAGTTTTTAAGGTGTCAATAGCAGCCTTAGAAGCCTCACCCAGAGGGAATGATACATCGATTAAGGGGCGAATTTTTTTCTGAGAATTTGGGAATCCATTTTGCATAATAAGCAAACAAACCAAGAATCCTATCCAATGACTTTTTATCCCTAGGATATGGTAAGGTACGTATGGGATCTAAACGAGCAGGGTCAGGCCGTAATTCATGCTCTCTAATTTCATACCCTAAGACACATATAGAAGTTTGAGAAAACTTAGATTTTTCCATATTGAGAACCATACCACACTCCTCAGCTGCTCTAATAAATCGTCTAAGATTGACATCATGAGATTTTTTATCAATTCCGCAGATTGTTAAATCATCTAAATAGCAAAAAGTGTCCCTCAAATCATACTTGTCAATAAAAGTATCCATCACTCTCTGGAAAGCAGCAACACCATTGGTAAGTCCAAAGCTGAGCCTATTAAATTCATACAACTTTCCACAGGCTTCAAATGCAGTGTATTTCTTATCATCTGGATGCAAAGGAACCAAGTGATATGCTGACGTTAAATCGATAACAGAGTATACAGAATACTTTGCAATGTTATTAACCAAGTTTTCAATATTTGGCAAGGGATAAGCATCAAGATATGTATATCGATTCACAGTAGTTGAATAATCTATAACCATCCTCTTCTTGGAATTTTTTTGAGTAATCACAAGTACTTGGGCTCTCCAGGGACTCTGAGAAGGTTGTATAATCTCTTCCTTTAATAAACGCTCTATCTCCAACTTAATGAAGTTCACATCAGATGAACTGTATCTTCGAGAAGGAGTAGCAATAGGCTTCACATTAGGTGTTAGATTCTGAAAAATTCGAGGTGGTTCAATATTTAAGGAAGTCAAACAACTAAACTCCATTGTAGGCAAAGGACCCCCAAATCCCCAACTAATAGATTTATGATTCTTCAAGAAAGGGAGTCCCAGAATAATGTCTTGGCACAGTCCAGGCATGATTAGCATCCTCACATTCTTATATTCTCTCGAATTTAGTGTCAGATCAACACAACAAATGCCTTCCACTTTTTGACTAAACCTTGAGGTAGCCATAGTTATCATACCACAATAAGGGTCAACCTTGAAGCAGTGCTGTTTAACAACACTTGATGAGACAAAATTTTCACTGCTACCTGTGTCCAAAAGAGCATTAAAAGTATTATGTCCAATTATCACTTCCACCACAGAAGAATTTAATCCTAAAGTAGAACAAGAAGACTCTACAATTGTCAACAGTGTAGCAGTAGGAACACTTGCTGATGTTCCAGGATTTGCAAATATTTCACTCTTAGGTCTACGACATACCGATGAAAAGTGTCCCTTAATTTTACACTTATGACATATGGCATCCCGAGCAGAACACTTCTGCCTTGAATGAATTTTGGAGGACCCACAAAAGAAACATTTCCAAGGTCTCGCTGCAGCTCCAATGTCCTGGGACATTCCAGAAGCTGCAGGGCCTTCGTCAGAATCAACTATTCCAGCTTCAGAAAATTTGTTAGAAGAGACAGGTAGATCAGCTGTTTTAACATGAGCCAACGCTATTTTAGAGAGATAACTCTGGGAATCTTTACCAGCAATTTCCAGAGCTCTAGCCTGCTCCACAGCGTTATCAAGAGATAAATTCTTATTTTCCAAAAGTCTAGTCCTAATAAGACTAGAGGACAATCCAGCTATAAAAGCGTCCCTAATACTTTGACTTCTCTGTTCCTCAGCAGAGACAGACCTATAGTTACAATCAATGCTGAGTGAATACAATACTCTTACATAATCATCAATAGTTTCATCACTCTTCTGATGACGGGTATGCAATTTATGGCGGGCCACAACTTCATTCGGGGTTTTGATAAACAAATCTTTCAATTTCTTAATAGCATTACTGTAACGAGAGCAATCAGATACAACCTCAAAGTTGTCAGATGATAAGGAATTAGCTAAAAGTCCCAAATTACAACTTTCGGAATCAGAAGCGATGCTTTCTTTATACCTCTCAAAAATGTACAGCCAATGCTTAAAAATCTTCGGAGCCTCAGGAGATGAGGGATGTATTTCGAGTCTGTCCGGCCGAAGTCCACGTTCCATTTTGTTGATAGTATCAAATGTCCAAGATTAAAAAGAATTATGCTCAATAAATTGTACTATAAGCCCTTATTTTTTAACTTTAAAAGGATCTAAAAGTGACATAACTTTAGGCTTTATTGAGCATAAAATTGCTATTCTTTTATCCTGCAAATAGATAAATAAAATAATTACTAATATTAATAATAATAATAAAATAATAATAATAATAATAAATAATAATAATAATAATAATAATAATAATAAATAATATAATAATAATAATAATAATAATAATAATAATAATATTAATAATAATAATAATAGTACACCTGTGTTATTGTATGGTAGTGAGACTATGGTCTGGAATAAGAAGTATAGATCTAGAGTTCAATGTGTTCAGATGGACAATCTTAGGGGCATGCTAGGTGTGAGAAGAATTGATAAAAAATGAGGAATGAACGTATTAGAGTAGAGAGTTATGTGTTGTGAGGGTAAATGAGAGAATAAATATGAAAGTATGTTGAGATGGTTTTGTAATGTGGGAAAGGAGAATGATAGTCGGGTTGGTTAAGCGGATGTATAAGTGGAGAGTGGTGTTGGGAAACCGAACGGCTGACAGACCGAAGAGAAAGTGGATCAGATTGAGTCGGTGAAACGAATGTCCTGAAGGAGAGAAATGTGAGTTTGGGCAGAGGCGAGAATAAAGGTGAAAAAAAAGAAAAAAATGGCGGGGTTTTGTAAATGGGGGTATGGTTGTGGCCACCTGGGCCAAGGGATGGAATCCTTACATTGACGATTTTTAACCAATAGTGAAGGTCCCGTGCGGTCCATGAAGCTCTTAGGTGGATTTTCTGTCTGTGACGAGTTTTCACTATTTAATGGTACAGAGGGGGGGGCGGTAAGGCTTGGCTTTCCTTTTTGAACTTTTGTCATATTCTTCTACTGCTTTTTTCCGATGCATGACACGCCTTACCCCCAGTCTTGGGGCAAGAGGAAAGATAAAGAATAAAAAGAAAGGAGAAAAGTTTAGAAGCTAGGAATCTTCAAAATGATTTTCTTATTTAAGTAACAAATAAATATTGATTCTAACAAAGAAATTAATTTTAATTGGATGGTAGACAACTGATACTTGGACCACTCTGAAAGTCTGGATCTTAAGAAAATCTATTAAATTTAAGTAAAAAAAAAAATGAATTAATATTTAAGAAGTTCGAACTGGATGCCAGGACGACTTATGCAATACAGAAAAGCTTGTATGTGATGAACCCCAATCTAACCTTTAGTAATACGCTATTTATAAAAATCGTTTAATTTTAGTTAATTACGTATTTCAAGCGAAACAATCCTAAATCGCAGTGATGAAATTAGACTGTCCGGTATGGTATGTTACTGAAAACTAACTCACTGGTGGTTCCCTGTCCGGTATTAGTTTCTCCAATGATTATCTTCGTCCACCCTAACACTGAACACACTCCACAGAGTACACGTAAATGAGGATCAGGCTGGTCTCGAATTGACTGCAAAGTCTTTAACAGTCCTCAGAAATTAAATTATAAAATATTTCAATGTAAAAGGAAAATAAAAACTATGATAGCTATTTTTAATTCCTTTCCTTATACTCAATGTAGCTCAAGTTATTTCCCTTTAATTATATATATATATATATAATATATATAGTATATATATATAATATAATATATATATATAATAATATATATATATATATATATATATATATATATAATATTATATATTATATATATATAATATATATATATATATAATATATATTATATATTATATATAATTATTACAAAGCCCAATACTTATCATCTAATGCATCTAAAAAAGACTAACAAATTGATATGCTCGGAAGTCAATCTATTCCTTTCATTTGAGCAAACATTGTTTAATCATGATACTCTTCGTTCTGACGAAACTGACATCGCATTTACAGTAATATATTTCATTGTTAACATAAACAGCAGGGAAAGCATTTTTACTATCCATTCGCAAAATTTCATTGGTCGTTAATTATCCACTTGGACCACTGAAATGAACTTAATAGTGATTAGTGAATACTCAGAAGACAATTTGACTTTGTGGTATGTGCCATGTCGAGCCCAATACAAAGCCCAATACTTATCATCTAATGCATCTAAAAAGACTAACAAATTGATATGCTCGGAAGTCAATCTATTCCTTTCATTTGAGCAAACATTGTTTAATCATGATACTCTTCGTTCTGACGAGACAAAAATATACTTATTTTCAGAAAAATATATTTCATTGTTAAACATTTTCTGTTTTGAAAAGCTTTTTTACCTATCATTTCCAAAATTTCATTGGGTCGTATTATCCACTTGACCACTGAATAACTTAATAGTGATTAGTGAATACTCAGAAGACAATTTGACTATGTGGTATGTGCCATGTCGATCCCCCCTCTCCCTATTTTTAGTTCTCGAAAAGACGAAAAATCTAAAACCCCAATTTTTTGGTTTATTTTAGGCGTTTTCGATTTTGCACTTTTGCTAACGAAATTTAGTAAAATGCTAAAGTTGCGTTCGTTTATGTCAATTTTAGCACAAATTTAGTAAAATGCTAACCAAACGTTAGGAATTTCCTAAATTCTGTAAGGTTGCTCTTTCCCGTGCTTACCGAATTTTAGGAAAATGCTAACGAAAAAATGTAAACAAATAAGATTGCCTGCGTAGTAGTTCGTTGATTTGATGAGTGTTTTCAGTCAATGAAATTAGCTTTAAATCTAATTTCTTCCAAATCGATAAACTCCATCACAATAGTTGATCAATTTTTTGTAATAAAAACCATTTGTTATTTGTTTTCATTTTTGTTTATTCCAAAACCACGTGCTCCATTAGAACAGCTGATCAAAATTTTTGTAAACAATCGGTCGATTATGCCCGATATTCGTGCTAAAACTGGATTAGCATTTCTTATCCAGCGTTAGGCACAAATGCAAAAACGAAAACGGCTTAATATAATACTATTATTATAATACACGACATTGGGGGACGAACGAAGAACGAAATATGGGGGAAAAAGAGAGTTTCATCACTTCAGGGTGTCAGGAGAGGGGGATAAGATTTTATTTTTTTCCGGCCTTTAAAAAAATTTTTTTTGAAAAGAATAATGGTTTTCGATAATTAACTTATTAAGAAAAAATATCGATATATCGCCTAGGAAAATATCGATATATCTAGCCAAAAATATCGATATTACGATATATCGATATTTTTGGCCATCCCTAGTTGCCAGAATGTCAATTGCCTGTCTTCATACATGCCTATGTTGGAGCTGAGCAGTTATACCTATATGGCCGATGTTAAGGCCATGCCACGACCTTGTATAAATATAACTTGTATAATATGCATGTATTCTGAATGTGTATTATGACAGTAAGATAGGCCTACCAAGGGCCTACCAACTGTCAACTAAAGTTCAGCTCTCAAGAGTCTAGTTTTTACTCCTAATAGTGATAACTGATGTAGTTAAATATTAATTTTACAGAATTGATGAATTAATTATAAATCGACATTTCTTTATCAATTTACCATCCAAATCTCCTACCCAGCTGTCAATTGGAAATGAAACAAAAGCTAAATATTTACATACCGTAAAACGGGGGGTAATTATTTCCAATAACTGCCTCTAAACAGATTTTTATAAAAATCACAGCATAGACTCTAAAAAAAAATTAGTAAAAAAGAATAAAAAAAAAATTATTTGTCGGTCTCTTTAGGAAAAAAAGTTACAAACTCTCAAAGTTGTAAAAAACCCTATAGGATTTATTAAAAAAAAAACGAAAATTTTTTTTTTTTGAAAATCACAGGATATACTCTAAAAAAATAATAATGAAGAATAGTGAAAACGAAAATCGGCAGTCTCTTTAGGAAAAAAAGTTACAGCCTCTGAAAGTTTAAAATTTCCCATAGCCTTTCTTATAATAAAAATTAGTGGGCTTCCGTGCTCGTTTTTGAGGGCCATCTAGTTCAGGTTTATGAAATAAGATTTGTTAATTCTACATAGATTTTCTCTGTGTATACCTTAACAAACTATCTTAAGCTGACTTAGAGGGCCTGAAAATGAGACCTAACACTGGAATCGATCAAAATATTGAAAAGTCTATGTGATTTTTAACAACTTTGAGATGCTGAACTTTTTTCCTAAAGAGAGGGCAACAATAATTTTTTTTAATTTTAATTCTTCATTTCTATTTTTTTAGAGTCTATGCTGTGATTTTTAATAAAAATCTGTTTAGAGGCAGTTATTGGAAATAATTACCAAACGGGGGATAATGATCGAAATTTCAAGTTACATCCATATGTAAATGTTTTTTTCTCAAATTTAAACCTTCCTTAATGTTATACCATGACGAAAATATTAAAAATTTTAACAAATATTTTTAGTAAATTTTGGAAAAATGCAAGTGGCCAAAAATTGAAATGGGGGAAAGTGAGTCACTCTACTGGGGGATAATAGGTCATTGAATATTATTTTTTTTAATGTGAATTGTAAACATTAGTATTTTTATTAATATATAAATTTAAAACAAGTATTAAAGGTGTTGTCTAACTTATATTTTATTATCATTTTTAAACATAGATATTTGTAGAAAAGTATAAAATTTTTAACCTTTCATAAATTTTTTAAATAGCTTTTAAAACACTTAATATTATTAAAAAAAAAAGAAGTTTTAGTATTTATACTAATTGAACAAATTATTTTACAAAAAAATTATTTTTTTTTTTTAGATTTGAGGAATACTAGCTGTTCCATGAGACACCGCTCCTCACAACTCAGAAAGACTGTATCTCAAAACCACTTCTTCTGGTGTTTTGAACTTCACTCTTATCCTTCTTGAAAGGGTTTTCATATGGCAGTTGTATCTTCTAGTGGTATCATGGATACCTGCATCCTCTTCAACATCTATAATAGCCTGTAAGATGTCTTCTTGGGTGTACATAAGTCACCTGACACCTACCTTCTTTTTTGGTACCTGGTACTTTCTGGGCATCTGCAAAGTGGAAATAGCTATGTTGTCAATTGATTATCAAATTAAGGTATATCAAAGACATTAAATACCCATATAGGTAATAGATAAACAATAAAAGGGAAATATTAAAAACTATAAAAAAAAAAAGGTTATTTATAGTTATAGATATAGTGACTCATTTTCCCCCCATGAGCCGAACCATTTTACCCCATAAGTGAAACCCTTAAATATTTTACAAACTAACATATAAATGTAAAATTATTTAGATGAAAACTCTTACCTTTACCTTTACACTGTTCTTTATTGTGTTAAATGGATTTTTTGAAAGATTCAACATCTATAATAGCCTGTAAGATGTCTTCTTGGGTGTACATAAATCACCTGACACCTACCTTCTTTTGGTATTGGTACTTTCTGGGCATCTGCAAAGTGGAAATAGGCTATGTTGTCAATTGATTATCAAATTACGGTATATCAAAGACATTAAATACCCGTATAGGTAATAGATAAACAATAAAAGGGAAATATTATTAAAAACTAAAAAAAAGGTTATTTATAGTTATAGATATAGTGACTCATTTTCCCCCATGAGCCGAACCATTTTACCCCATAAGTGAAACCCTTAAATATTTTACAAACTAACATAAATGTAAAATTATTTAGATGAAAACTCTTACCTTTACACTATTCTTTATGGTGTTAATTGTAATTTTCGAAAGATCAGTAATTCAAGATTCTGCAAACTCTTTAAGAAATTTTTTTTAAAAAATTTAATTTCTGAATTAAGAAATTTTTTTTTGTTTAATTAAATCATTTATTAATTAAATAACTACAAGATAATTTAATATAGCCTAATTATTAAACTAACAAAAAACCATAATTGTAAACATCCTAATTGGTTTCCATTATTAAAATATATTAAATATTACAAACTGACTCATTTTACCCCTTGAAGCCCATTTTCCCCCATTTTACCGTACTTAATTAGTCTATTATTTTTACTTACCACTTTAAAAATTGTAATAATTCCACCATCTTAAAATAGTTAAAAGTCTTCAGGAAAATATACTGGTAGCTATATATTATACTGTATTATATTACTGTATATACTGTATTAATTTATTATACCATATTATACATGAGTAATATAACTACTATTTTAAGATATGCTCTTATAATTTAAGAGTCATTCCAATCCTTCAAATCCCAACCCCGAAAATTAGCACAGCTATAAATGTGATAAAATATTTTGAAAATTAGTTAACAAGGTACATGTCCCTTATCCTTACCAAATATTGTTAGGAATTTTCTGAAATTAACTTTTCTATTTTTCAGATTAAAAAATTTTTGTGTGGAAAATGACGTAGTTCTGAATAATTTGCAAATATAGTTTAGTAACTAAAAATACTTACAAAATTTCAAAAATATATTTTTAAAACATTTGTTATTCCCTCTAAGTAGCATCTTCAAAATGGGTTTATTTATTGATGCAAGTGTGATGATCATTTCCAATGGTATGTATATTTTTTAGTGTTTAATAATTAATCTTTAAGAAGTCATACCTTATTTATTTTTTGGCACAAAATGCTCATTTATATTAGAAAACCAAATGATCATAAAGACACCTTAATTTTATCTGTATGTTTTGTAATTTTTTGGCTATGATTTTTCAGACATGAGCTATATATACTTTTATCATACGTAATGTGTTTTTACCCTCTCACCACAATTCATGGGCATGGTCCTATTTGAGGATGGGGTGTAAAATAATAATAGTGTTAAAAAGGATATGAAGACCCATAGGGTTTTATTTAATTGTTAATGCTATTATTGTTATAAATTATTTCACAGATGCAATGCCCATCTAATACAAATTTAACTGGTCAACACAGATACATACTTTAAAGTGAGGGGGAGTAAATCCAGCAGGAAATCCATAAGATGGAAGAGAATTCCACAGAACAGATATGTCTTGAAAGAAAGAAGTACCATCACAGGGAACAAGCCTAGAGTTGCCAAACTCCACACAAAATTCATATGCAGACACAATGCACCTTATGTACAATGATGGCATTGCAAAGGTGATGGTACATGAGTGGGTCAGCTCCTTAGAGCACTTGCCACTGTAGTATTTACAGAAAAAGAGAGAAAGCACTGATGTTATGTCGCAAAGATATTGGGTCAAGTGATTTAGAAAGTATGGAACAGCTTATATGCTTTTTAGCCTTTTCACTTGACCCTTTTCAAAAGATGCATGAAACCTGAGCCCACCTCAGATATGAAAGCAGCATTCTATACAAGAGTGAATGAGACCCTTATATAGTTGGAACAACTGAATAGTGGGAAAAAAATCTTGCTATCTAAACAAAACTCTCAGCTCCTGTGAGGCTGCCATGGCAACCATTGTGATATGAGGTTTCCAAGATATTGTTTTGTTTATGTTAAGGCCAGGTATTATCATCATCAACAGTAGAAATGGGAAAACCATCAAATAATTTGAAAGAGATTTAAAAAAGTTTGGTTTTTAAAGAATTGAATTTCACAAGGTTGAGACAACCTCAACTGTGAAATTCTATACAGATCAAGAATAGAATCAGAAAGTTTAAGATTGGAGGTAAAAGGGGAAGTTTCAATACTGACTTGGGTTTTGGTGACAAGTCAGAAAAAAAAAAAATTCACAAATTTTCTATTGCAATTTTCATTCATTTTCTAGAAAAAACATCCATTTTGGAGCTTTTTCTGTCTCTTTTAGTTTGTGTACTATTTACGTTTAAAGAAAATAAAAAGTTTCAACTCAAATAAAATCTCCTGAAAAACCCTTTTTACAAATAACTTGAAATATGGAAACATGTCCAGTTTGAATTTTCCATCCAAACTAACCAATCACTATGTGGCAAAGTCCAATTAAAAGAATTTATTTTTTTGTCATGTCATAGATTAAAAAGCGTGGTAACTTTATTATTCATCAATATGAATTGTAAGACCAATTGGGTGAGTTACTTTTTTTTTTATAGTAGATCAATTTTTGGCACACACAACTGTTTTGCTTCTGCTTATGGGGAAAATGTAAATTTTGTTTGGCATATAAAAAACATATCTAAATAAAAAAAAAAGAAATGTGTAATTTGCCCAATTTTATATTAATTTAAAAATATCATATTGATCAGATAAATAAGTTATCAGTTTTTCATTTATAACGACAAAAAAAAAAAAAAAAAATTCAATTGAACTTTGCCTTAAATTGGTAGTCTGGATGGAAGATCCAGACAAGATGTATCTCCATTTGTCTCTTATCTGTATATATTCCAAGTCATTTGTACAAAGGGGTTTTCAGATTTCATTTGAATTGACACTTGATTTTCTTCAAATGCAAATAGCAAACGAACTAAAAGAGAGAAAACCCCTCAAAGTTGTTTGATGCTGCATTTTGTACTTGGTTCATATCTGATGCTAATTGCCACCAACCCAAGACAATATTGAAATGTCCCCTTTATCTATGGTGTAAAAGGCCAGATGCATACACTGAAATTACTCTGAATTGGGAATAACAGACTCATTTTCAGTTTATTTTTATATTGTAAAGGTAATTGCAAACATTACTATTTTAGTAAAAAAATTTAATTGTTCCTACCATCAAGTTAACAATTAAGGTAAAAATTTCTTCAATTGACAAATAGTTTCTTGAGATATGAAAGGGCAAAATTTGGGAAATTTAACATAATTTCCATTTTTAAAACCAAATTTTTAGTTGGATTATTTAACAATATATATATAGGCCTATATATATACCTATAGAGAGAGGTATATATATATATATATATATATATCATATATATATAAGAAGAAATATATATATATATATATTATTTTTATTATATATATATATATATATATATATATATATATATATATATATATATATATATATATACACAAAGGTGGGCACCGTTAATGAGAAAGTTAACGTCGTTAATTTTTAATCGTTAACAAAAAATATTAACGACGTTAATCATTAAAGCGTTTATCGGTAAAGAATGTAGCGGAAGTTAACGTTAATCGTTAACGTTAACCGTCTTTAAAATATGTAGGAATAGTAATAATTATTGTTAATTTTCTTATTATAATATCCCTAACAATATTAATAATGATATTAAGCCCATCAGACAAATTAATTAGGCTTTGACCTATAGCAGATGCTTTTGCCGCTTGCCGAAGAATACTTCCAAAGCGTAAATACCTTATTAATTAATACTCAATACCGGGTGTCCGTAAAAGAATGTCCCAGTTTCAATGCTTTATTATAACAGCATAATATACAATATTCATATCATATCATACATCAAAGTGAAGAGTAAGTTGCATAGTTTCGAATATGCACTTGCGCCAGAACGAGTTCCTGATAGGTCGACATACGCGCATTCAGATGTAGTCTTCTCTAGTGCGTGCGCCACATACTGACAATGGCGAGTCCTTGTTTTTTTCTGTGTCCTACACTGCGGCGTGAATCTCTGTAATACATGATTCAATGTCCTGATTGCATTTCCAATGTGATCCTCCATGTGGCAAAAACATTCGCCGATGGTATAGGCAATTTGCAACTAATGGATGTCTTTGTAAAGGCAAAAGTACAGGACGGCCCAAAGTGACTGTACAGGATGTGAACCGTATCAGGGCCTCGTTTCTTCATAGTCCTAAGAAATCCGTTCGGAGGGCAAGTCACGAACTGAAGGTGCCAAACCACTGTGTGGAAGGTGTTAAGGAAACGTTTACACATGCGTGCATACCGGTTGCAGTTTGTACATGCTTTAAAGCCCGACGACTATGCTCTACGGTTTACCTTTGCCTGTGCAGTGCTAGGTCGAGACGATGACCTTCTAGATCGTGTAGTGTTTAGCGATGAGTCCACCTTTCATCTCAGGGGTAAGGTGAATGCCCATAATTTTCGTATCTGGGGTCTGAAAATCCGCATGAACTTGTAGAACACGAACGTGATTCCCCAAAGGTTAACTTTTTCTGCGCCATATCCCGACGCAAGGTCTACGGACCTTTCTTTTTCGCAGAAGCAACCGTAACAGGGGTCGCCTATCTCGATATGTTACAACAAATGCTCTTTCCACAATTATTAGAGGATGAAGCGGTAAACTTTATATGGCAGCAAGATGGAGCCCCTCCACATTGGAGTCAAATAGTGCGAGCGTGGTTGAACGACTTACTCCCAGATCGTTGGGTTGGTCATAATGGTCCAGACGACAGAGCTCTATATATCTGCCCCCCCCGGTCCCCGGACTTAACGCCATGCGATTTCTTCCTATGGGGCTGCCCAATTATACGCAGAATTGAACATGCCGTTCCTTCCATTACTCCGGATCTGTTAACCAATGTTTGGGAGGAATTGAATTATCGGCTGAATGTATCCCCTATAACGAAGGGGGCACATATTGAACATATGTAGGAAAAACTCTGTTCAATGACCTTCACTTTGATGTTTGATATGCTGTTGATATTGTATATTACGCTGTTATAATAAAGCATTGAAACTGGGACATTCTTTTACGGACACCCGAGTAGTATATTATTGTAAAAATAATAGGATATGTCAACTTAGAATTTTAATACAAATATGTATATTTTTTATAAATTACAACGCTTATGAGGCCTAGTTCTTATATTTTCACTAGTGTCGCAAAAGAATCAAGTCTGGTAACTAACGAAAAGAAGTTAATGGCCTGGCTGAACGGCAAATAGCCACTTTTTTCTTCAGCTAACCAATAAGAAATGAGAATACAGCAAAGAAAAACGTCAAACATTTCTAAACGGGATAATAACCATGTAAGAATAAACACATTTTGAGCCATTGAGAGGAGCGTTTAGGAAAT
Source organism: Trachelipus rathkii (assembly GCA_015478945.1). Taxonomy (NCBI): domain Eukaryota; kingdom Metazoa; phylum Arthropoda; class Malacostraca; order Isopoda; family Trachelipodidae; genus Trachelipus; species Trachelipus rathkii. The sequence goes on along the minus strand of JABUQX010047368.1, from coordinate 48,630 downwards.
TTTGGAAAAAAAGTTTGTTATCGAAATCGAATCTAATACAATTTAAAATCTGATAAGAAAATATTTTATAAACTCGTAAATTAAGGTAACGATTAACGGATGTAGGGAAAAATTTTAACTCGTTAATAGTCCGTTACTTTTTTCGAAATTAACGAAAGCGTTAAAAGTTAACGAAAAAATTAACGAGTTAATTAACGGATTAACGCTTTAACGCGTTAATGCCCACCTTTGTATACCGTAAAACGGGGTTACTTGGATCATGAGGTAACTTGGAACACTTTTGACCAATGTACACATTTTGTTGATAACTCCTAAACTATTTGGAGTAGAAAGGTGGTTTTAGGCTCATTTTGTTCGTAAAATGATGCTCTTTTAGATGGTATATGAATGTAAAACACAAACCTTTACTATCCTGTTTTACATGCAAATGTGTAGTTTTTCATTTTTTCTATTTTTCACACCCCTGAAAAATATTACCCCGTTTTCGCGGTCAGAAATATCTGACCCCCCCCAAATTTTGCATGTAGGATAAGGGTCATATAAGGTATTTTTTTTCCATAATTGAAAAAAAAAAAAAAATTAACGGTTTTAATTTTTATAGTTTTTTTAACCGTGGGGCAATTTGGAACACATTCAGTGGGTAACTTGGAACACACCCACTGACTTTAAAATGCATTTTTCTACTAATTATTTTTCTTTTTGAGACTATTTAATACATTTAAACAAACTTATCATTAAATTAAAAATAGGAAACGCCCGTAGAAGGATGAAATTTGGAGATTGCATAGAGGAGGAAGAAGTAAGGAGGAGTCGGATTTGGAGCTGGCATCGGTGCGGCGTTGAGTTAGTAAATATTTGTAAATTAATACAATATTGGTGTCCTTATATATGTTATCAAGCCCGTAGAACTTGAATATGAGGATTTCATTTTCATAAAGGGTGTCTGTGGACCCCCCCGGAGGGGGTCCTCCGAAGAAAAACACAGTGCATAGAATAGGAAGTTTTAGAGAGCTCATATCCTCCTCAAATTTGGTATACTCCTTTCCTATGGTGTAATCTCGTCGTAAACGGGGGTGCCAGCCCCTAAAAATAGGAAATGCCTGTAGAAGGATGAAATTTGGAGAGTACAT
>JABUQX010047368.1:7500-45000 GCA_015478945.1 Trachelipus rathkii | reverse complement strand
AGGAAGGCGAATTTTGAGGCCTAATGGGAGAAGATGCTAGTTCTACTGAAAGGGCGAAAACCCTACCTGAGAGTGTTTAACTCGAGGACTGGCATCCAAACCCTTGCGCCGAGAAATGGCTTTCTGGAGTGTTCTAGGGTTGTGAGTTTCGGGCCAGAAGGAGAAGACGCTGGACCAACTGACAGGGCGAAAGCTCTTCCTGGGAGTTGTTATAGATTATAGATATATATATATATTAGGGATGTACCGATAGTATCGGTATCGGTAGTATCGGCCATTTTTGTTATGGTATCGGTATCGGTTAAAATGGCCGATACTTAGCCGATACTTCTTACTTTTTGGGTGAAAAATTATGAGAAACTTTTAGATTCAATAATAAATCTAGTTCAATATAGATAGCTAGTACCAAGTTATGTTTTTTTTTTCCTCGATTTCCTTTTTAACTTAGATTTTTAGCGTTTCTCCAACTTGGTCTTTAGCGCAAAATTTACCTATTTGGACAGCCATTATTATAATTTATACAGATTTATCTACTTTTTTAGTTGATCAATAGTATTTTTTTTTGTACGCAATTTCGTGAGAGCGTGTGAGTGCGTGAGTGTTTTTAAACTTTCTGGATTATTCATATTTTAGATATTTGCTGTAATTAGGGTTTTATCGTTTTAAAATTTAGGTTTTAGCGTACGAATAAATTTTCCTCATTTCTCCTTTGGTTTTTGTCTATTTGTTTCTGTCTGTTTTTTTTTGTGATTGCGTGTGCGTGTGCGTGTGCGTGTGCGTGTGCGTGTGCGTGTGCGTGTATGATAGCAGATTTGCACAGGCGTGGCTTTCTTTTGACTTTACCAACATCAATGGCTTGCACTCTAACTCTGCATCCATGGAATACTACCTCTCTAGCTCTAAACCTAATTTTATGCTCTTGTCTGAGACCCAGATGGCTAAGAATTCATCCTTCAACTTGTTTAATATATCCAACTATAACTTATTTTATAATTTCCGTTTGAAGGGTGGAGTATGTGCTTATGTAAATATAAACATTCCTATAACACGTCTCGAGAATCTCGAATCTCCTAACTTCGATGTTCTGTGGCTTAAAATCTTTCTTCCTTCTACTACAATATTCTTATGCTTCTGCTACTGTTCTCCTAACAGAACAGATTTTCATGCCTTTTTTGATTACCTTACTACTTCTCACGAGACTGTTATATCTTCTCATCCAAATACTGAGGTCCTCTATTTAGGGGATTTCAATGTACACAAAACTGAATTGTTGGGTTCCTCTCGTACTGATTTAGTTGGGAGGAAGCCAAATCATTCAGTATTCTCAACGATCTGGAGCAACTGATTAAATAACCTACACACATTCCGGATCGTCCCAATCGATTCTTGAACACACTTGATCTATGTTTCACCACTAGTCCTTCTCTCTATAAATACACCACCTTCGCTCCTATTGGTAAATCTGACCACAACCTTATATCACTTAATTTTAATACTTTCTTTCCAACATCTCCATCCTGCCCTATGCGGTTTTTCTGGCACTTTGATCGGGCCGATTGGGGGCATTGCGTTGCTTCTACGCTAACTATAATTGAAGTGACTGCTTTGACTCTTAAGACGCTTCAGATTCTGCCGATAAAGTGGGAACTGTAATTGTTAATGGGATGAGCAGGTTCATTCCTTCTTCGACTAAATCTTTTCTCCTCAAAATCCAATGTTCGACCGTGCTTGTTCCCGGCCATTCAGGCTAGAAATAATGCGTATCGGGTGTGGAATATTTTTTCCCTCCCACCCACTCTTGCCAATTCTCATTCAGCTAGAAATCGTTGCAGGGATACTCTTCGACGAGCTAAGCGGGACTTTCATTAAACGAAAATGCGCTGACCTCCTTGGTTCTCCTACTGACAACCCTCTGGCCTCTTGCCAAAACATTCCCTAACAACTTCTGTAAATCATCCTTTCTTCCTATTCGCTCTGATGATTCTGTTATTAATACCTGACTGAAAAGGCCAATCATCTCTTGGCCTCCTATTTTCCTCTACTCAACTCACCCCTGGACGATTCTGGTATTCCTCTTCTTCCTCCTTCTTCTCCTCCCAGGTGTCCTATGCCTTTACCTCATCATTTCATTTGATCGGGTGCATGGACTCCTGGAAATCTGCGAACGTTAGGAAGGCGGGTGGCCCGAATGGCATTCAGTTTTGAGGAAGTGTGTTTCCGTGCTGACCCCACCCCTCGTTCAACTATATTCTATGCCTCAATACTAGCACTTTCCTCAGTGTTGGAAGCACGATATGTCCAACCTATTCGAAAAAATGATGCTGCTCTGATCCTTCTAACTATCGCCCTATAGCTCTCACTTGTATTCTTTCTAAGATCTTTGAAACCCTTCTCAACTCTCTCACTTAGATCATCTGGAATCTCTTTCCTTCTTTCTGATTACCAGTACGGCTGGTGCTCGAGATTTACTGGCGATATACTTTCCTATTTAACAGATTTATGGTTTTCCGCCCTTAGGAACTACGGAAGACTTGTGTGTTGCTGCTTGGCATATCCAAAGCGATTTGACCGGTATGGCACGCTACTGCTCCGCCGAGCTCTCCTTGGGTTTCCTTCTTCTCTTTGCTTACTTATGTCTAGCTTTCTTTCAAATCGCTCAATGTCGGCTGTTGTTGATGGGGCGACTTCTTCTTTTTCTGTCAATAGTGGTGTTCCTCAGGGTTCTGTTTTATCTCCTACTTTATTCCTGCTTTTCATCAATGATCTTCTCACCTGCACATCTAACTCTATCCACTCATATGTCGATGACTTTACCCTTCATTCTTCAACTCATATCAATTCTGCTCCCTCTTTTACTTCTAGAATTGCCTCTCGCCTTAATCTTTCCGATTCTATTCTCGCTGATCTGGATAGAATTTCAGGGTTGGGTCATCTCAAGCTTGTGAAATTTAATTCTTTAAAAACCCAACTTCTACAAATCTCTCTCTCTAAGACATTTAACTTTTCTATCTCTTTCGACGGTTCTCTCGTCTCTCCTGTTGACAATATAAACATCCTTGGCCTTAACATAAACAAAAAATGTTTTGAAAACCTCAAATCACAGTGGTTGCTAGGGCGGTCTCAAAGAAACTGGGAGTTCTGTTTAGAGTGCGAGATTTTTTTCCTCTTCTCAGTTACTCCACCTATACAAGGGTCTCATCCGCCCTTGTATGGAGTACTGCTCTCATATCTGTGGGGGGCGGGGGCTCTGGTTTCATCCGGCTTTTGGATAGGGTTGAGTCAAAGGCCAAAAGACTTATAAACTTTTTCTTTCTAGTTCACTTGACCCTTTATATTTGCGGCGCGATGTTGGTGCTTTATCCCTTTTCTATAGGTACTGTAGAGGCAAGTGCTCGAGGGAACTATCCACTCACGTACCACCACCTTTACGACGCCCTCGTAGCACAAGGGGTGCTGTGTCGGCACATGAGTTTTGTGTTGATATTAGTAACTCCAGACTAGTTCGCTGCGGTGCTTTTCTTTCCTGCCACCTCTGTTCTGTGGAATTCTCTTCCATCATCTGTGTTTCCTATTCATTTCTTTCTCACTTTAAAGCCTGCGTCTGTGCTCATCTGCGTAATTTGCGTTAGATGAATTTTTGAGGCGTTCAACACCCACTCCTTGAATAGGGTTCTGCCCGTGAGCTGCGGTGACAACTGTAAAAAAATAAATAAATAAAAGGTTCTAATAAGGAATTCCTTAAGCTAGCTGAAACCCCACAAGAATGGCACCTCCGACGGTGAACCACTTCTAGAATGCATTAAAATAGCATAACCGAGGAGCTTGCTCGCTTGACAAAAAAAAAAAAAAAAAAAAAAAAAAAAAAAAAAGAAAAAGAAGGGGAACCCCCCTTTTTTGCCACCCCCCTGGCAACACCATTGATAGGGACGATGGTGGCTTTTCAGCAAATAAAACTACACTAAAGATGAGGATTTGGATATGTTAGACTTTTGATAAGTTCATGGCCGAAATTGCATTGACATCTCATTCACCTTCAAAGAAATCACACCAGGGAACCTCATCGTAAAAACTAGCAAAGATAATTCAAATTTGCAGTCTGTGAAAAGGAGATGAGGCTCTACGAAAACATACTGCCTACAGAAGAGAATCCTTTCATGCGGGGCATGAAAATGGGCCAAGGTTTTCATTATTATCAGTGCTTTGCAGGCAAATAATTATCAGCACCTCCTTCATCAGTCGAGAGAGAGCGTTTATATTGTAGGTTAGTAGGGAATGTAAACACCCCAAAAGGAACAGCCCTCGCCAGATACTAGTGAAAGCTTAATGTTTTTTCATCACAATTTGTGAATTTTTGAATTTGAGTATTGAATGATATCTATCTTAAAGGAGTATTTTATTATGTCATGTTTGAGTAATAGCGTTTTTTTATTTTAACTTTTCGGCTGATTAATTGAGGTCTCTTCTTTCATTATTTTTATTCTTTATATTATAGCTAGTTAAAGAATCTTCTTGTAAATTGTAATCATGTTAAAACATAAAAGCTTGTAGCTAAACTTTGTTAATACTTACTGGAAAATGGAAATGGAATATTTTTTGAATAAACACACATAAAAAAGTTATTAATATTATATTTGCAATTATTATTCCTTAAAGGTATTATTTTAATTTATAAAATAAATATACTTGGGCACAACCAAATATGAAATATAAATGACTAAGTATTGTTTGTACAAGGAATGCAATCTTGAGTTGCCTAGCAGTGCACAAATGTTCTATCTTATTACTGTGTATTTATTATATTAATTAAAGTATCGGTATCGGCACCTAAAAAAATAGAGTATCGGTATCGGCCTCTTTTCTGGTATCGGTACATCCCTAATATATATATATATATACATTATATATATATATATATATATATATATATATATATATATATATATATATATATATATATATATATATATATATATATATATATATATATATATATATATATATATATATATATATATATATATATATATATATTGATAATTTAATCCCCTTGAGGCGACACAAAACCAAAAAAAATTCTTCAAGGAATGATTTTTAATACACTGTTTATTTACATTAAATTTGTTATCAACAAGTTAATATTAAATTAAAAGGAAAAAGCTGAGATTTAGTTCTAGCTTTCGCATCCGTTGGCGGTATGCATCCTCAGGAACTGATGTGAATGATTGAAGAAGGATCCAAATTTAACTCTCTTTTTTGTTGGCAACATATTACAATTCCCAATTTAAACACAAAAAAAAAAATATATACCTCCCGATATTAAAACTACAAAATCTAACTTACTAACACTAAAGCATACCCTTAAACCTAAAAATAATCATACGAATCTCAAATCTGGTATATACACTATCCCATGTAAAGATTGCGGAAGTTGCTATATAGGCGAAACAAATAACTTAGATATTAGAATAGATCAGCATTCTCATGACCTACGTAAGGATAAAATTGGTTCATCTTTGACTGCACATAGAAGATCAAAAAATCATTTAATCGATCTTCCGTCCAACAGATTAATAGCACCTATTCAAAATACTAAAAACAGAAAGCTAACTGAATCATTCTTAATAAAAAACTCCAAGAATTTCAATAATCAAGCAGGCAATCCATCAATAGATAATGTCACTAATTTCTATATAAAAAATTCGACCAAACTCAACAAAATCCTGAAGTCTATTTAATCTCAGTATTTTGAAACTTATTTAACTACTACACCAGGTTGCCAACAAAAAAGAGAGTTAAATTTGGATCCTTCTTCAATCATTCACATCAGTTCCTGAGGATGCATACCGCCAACGGATGCGAAAGCTAGAACTAAATCTCAGCTTTTTCCTTTTAATTTAATATTAACTTGTTGATAACAAATTTAATGTAAATAAACAGTGTATTAAAAATCATTCCTTGAAGAATTTTTTTGGTTTTGTGTCGCCTCAAGGGGATTAAATTATCAATACATATATTCACTGCGTGCATTGCAGAAGTTTATCAATATATATATATATATATATATATATATATATATATATATATTATATATATATATATATATATATATAGTTATTCTCTTATGTTATTATATATATATATATATATATAATCATATATATATTATTATTGCTATATATATATATTATATACATATATATATATATATATATATATATATATATATATATTATAGTTATTATTAAGTTATTATTATATATATATATTTATACACATTTACATTCAAATATTATAGTCCTTTGTACACGCTAGACACCTATATAAGAAAGCAATTTATATACACTTATATATATATATATATATAGTGTATATGAAGAATTATATATATATATATATATATATATATATATATATATATATATATATATATATATATATATATATATTATTATTATATATTATATATATATATATATATATATATATATATATATATATACTGTATATATATATGAGTGTATATACTATATATATATATATATATATATATATATATATATATATATATATATATATATATATATATATATATATATATATATATATATATATATATATATATATATATATATATATATATATATATATTAAAATGTCTAAAAATAAATTAAATAATAATAATTAAAGAAAACTCACAAGGTCCTGTAGAGGGTTTTTGATAAAGCCCAAGACTACCCTTCTGAAGCCTTTGTGTTTCTTTCTTATTTTTTTTAAGTTGATTGAAGAAGCTTGTATGCAGACAAATATTACACAGAACATGCAAAAATATAAGAGGGGTTAGTGGATGCAAAGGTTTGATTAGACAAAACAGTATAAAACAATATAAGATCTGAATTACCTTAAGCAAACAAAGTAAAATCATTAATGGGCATGTATCAGCCACATGAAGCTTTTAAGATTTAAAGGGTACTTTCCAGAGGATGAACGTGTGAAATAAATTAAAAAGAAATATAGAACATGGGGATAAGGAGATATGTAAGTATGAACTTATTTTTAATAAACCAAAGATTTATGATTTATATATATATATTATTTATATATAAAAAAAATAAAAAAAAAAAAAAAAAAAAGTTTTGTAGTTTTATATTCGTTTGTTTATTAGATAACAATAATATATTTTTATTTAAACAAAAAAAAGAAAGTCATTACGGCATGGTACTCATAAATACCAAAAGAATCTCTTTCAATAATTTAAAACAAAGCTTTGTTTCTTTTAAATGGTTTTTCCCCTTTTTTTTTATGAGCAGCAAGTACAGGTAAACATGTAAAAGTCTCTTATTTTACTCGTTTTAATTCTAATTTTTTTTCTTTGATAAAAATATGGTTTTATTCTAATCCTACAGCTAATTAATTAATGACAAATCATCATCATCTATCCTGCCACTACTAAGATTGGGTATACAAATTATGTGTAGAAAGAACCATTTCTTAATCAGATAAATCTTTTACAATATTTTAATGTTTTTCCTTATAACATTCAACATACAAAAAAAATATATATATAATATTACGTTTTTTTTTTTAGCATAAGAATATACATACATTTATGTTTACACACATGAACATATAAAACACTTTACACCAATATATATATAGGTAAAGAAAAAATACATTTACAAAACTTGGCCTTCATTTGTTTAGATTGTTTAAATTTGACTTTTCACCATTAATTAATACACCACTTGGTATGTCCTCTATTTATAATTTTCGTTTTAATAGTTTTATAGAAGTGTTTATTTCACTTTAATTCTTAGAACCTTATCCTTCAAGCACAAAAAAAAATATAAAGAAAAGTTTGTCTGACTGGAAGATAAGGTATCAGTTTGTCTTTAAATTTTATAATGCATAAACAGCACGGTAATTGAACTAACTTTAATACTATTTAATAACTAAGTCACTGCAACTTTGATACTACTCAGTTTCAAAAATTGTGTTAAATAACTGTATAATCAAGAATCAAACATTGATAATCGTTGATAGTTTATTCTGGTAAGTTAAGGATGATCCATTAATGCCTTCAATGTAGGATCCCTACCTAGTTCCTAACAAAAATATAAATAATTAGAATATTTACTCTGATGCATTTCATTATTACTAATAATTTTATTTTTCAGATATATAACTTTTTAAAAAAAAAATATATATATATATATATATATATATATATATATATATATATATATATATATATATATATATATATATATATATATATATATATATATATATATATATATTTTTATTAGAACATATATATTTATATATATATTTATATATATTCATCCATTTCTTCCCGGCACTGCAACAATGGGAGATATGCGTTACGATACTTGAAAACTTTTATTTGCGTTAATGTTATTATGTTCATCATTCTGCTTTTTGTAGAATACTTCCAGCGAGGTTGAGCTTTTGTTTCAATCGCGCATAAATTTAACACAGGTAACATTTTGGGTCATATCTCCATATTGGTAATCTCATATCACCATAGAGAGTATTTCATACTTTTATAGTGATTTATTTTAATGTTTTTTTGAATACACCACGAAATGAACTAAAAATTGTGTTAAAATCAAGAAATTTCCATTTTCGTGGGTGTATTATTAAAAGAAGGGAAATAATTTAACGATATAAAATTTTGTGTGATGATACATACTAAAGTATGGTTTAACTTAAATCTTATTTGAAGTTTGGTAAATATTTTAAAAAAAATTTACAGGGTGTCCAAAAATCAATTTTTCGGAAAATCGGTAACTTTGAACCTTAATATCTCTGATGGGGTAAGTGCTAAAAATCTGAAATTTTCACACATTATACTACTACCATAGATGTTCCTTCACCTGCAGTATTGACTTTGGTATTTGCTTGTTTTAGGAAATAAAGCCATTCAAAAAATGCTAAAAAATTTTTAAGTTGTGTTATGATAAGCATAACGTAGGCCTACTCGTAATATAAAGTACCTATATTGTTAAAGTGTGTAAATATTATTATTATTATTAAAAATTATTAAAAATGTTTGTCATAATTCTTTTTTTTTTCAATTTTTATTTAGCATAAAACAATGAAAATAAAATTCATAATTTTGGAAAAATTCACGTTTGGAAAATGTCAATAAAATATAACTTAGACTTGTGTTTTCTCATCCAAATTAATACTATAACATTAAAATCTAACTTAACATTTAAATTATAATTAAAATTAGTTTGGACAAACACAGACGTAATAATATTTAATGTAAAGCGCGACATTAATTTATGCAAGCTAAGATTTTGAAGTGTGCTTGTGTCGCTTCCACCATGCTGATTGTAACAAAAACATACAACGTTCCTTTATCTTAAAAGGTTTGTGTGTGCCACGCTTATATTATACATATTATTATTATTATATATAGCAGTATTAGTTATATATATATATATTATTATATTATTATATATACATATATATACATATATATATATATATATATATTATATATATATATATATATATTATATTATTATTATATATATATATTATTATTATTATTATATATATATATTATATATATATATATACGGTATATATATATATATATATATATATATATATATATATATATATATATATTATTATTATTATTATATTATTATTATTATATATAGAAAAATTATTATTATATATGTTATTATATTAATATTATATATATATATATATATATATATATAGAGTATATGACTTATATACATATACGGTATATATATATATATAGGTTATATATATATATATATATATATATATATATATATATATATATATTATATATATATATATATATATATATATATATATATAGGTAATCTATAATTTAGGCAGATTTTCTTTTTAAAGATTGATATATATATATATATTATTATATATATATAGAAGTTATATATATATATATATATATATATATTACTTACATATCTAAACATATTTATGTCTATCTTGGAGCTTTCTCAGCCGCCAAATGCTATCGAAATGACTGAGAGTTCCAGCTGAGAATACTGTCTGAAGAAGCTAACTGAATGAAAACACAGCTAGTTGACTTCAAGCCAATATGAAACGGAAAACACAATAAAACAAAAAAATATGGGCATTATAATACTGCATTAGTAATTATCTTCAGTATCTATGACGTTGCATCTTATTACAGTGGTGCGGCAAAAAAGGTCTTATTTACTTCGCCTGGCTAGGAAATAAGGTTTTGTTTTTTATTTCATTAAGATTTAATAAAGTAAAGCTATATTCATGGTACCGTAGTACTGGTCAAAAATAGCCGTTTTTTTTTTTAATGAATCAAGAAAAATCGAAATTTTAAGTTACATCTTTACTTAATAGTTTTTTCTCACATTTGGAGTTTCCTTAATGTTTATAGAATAATGAAAATAATAAAATATCAGCAAATATTTTTAAATTTTTTTTTAAAAATTCCATTTTCAAAAATTGAATTTGGGAAAAACCGGTCAGTGGCGTCGGGGAGAAACGGTCATTAAATATTATTACGTCTGTGTTTATCCAAATTAATTTTAATTATAATTTAAATGTTAAGTAGATTTTAATAATGTTATAGTATTAATTTAAGAAAAACACAAGTCTAAGTTATATTTTATTGACATTTTCCAAACGCAATTTTTTTCCAAAATTATGAATTTTATTTTCATTGTTTTATGCTAAATAAAAATTTTTTAAAAAACAACATACTAAATAAATTTTAATAATTTCTAATAATAATAATAATATTTTTACACACTTTTAACAATATAGGTACTCCTTTATATATATTACGAGTAGGCCTACGGATGCTATCATAACACAACTTAAAAATTTTTTTGGCATTTTGAATGGCTGTATTTCTAAAAACAAGCAAAAAATACCACAGTCAATATTGCAGGTGAAGGAACATCTATGGTAGTAGTATAATGTGTGAAAATTTCAGATTTTTAGCACTTTCCCCATCAGAGATATTAAGGTTCAAAGTTACCGATTTTCCCGAAAAATTAATTTTTGGACACCCTGTAAATTTTTTTAAAAATATTTACCAAACTTCAAATAAGATTTAAGTTAAACCATAATTTAGTATGTATCATCACACAAATTTTATATCAGTAAATTATTTCCTTCTTTTAATAATGCACCCACGAAAATGGGGAATTTCTTCGATTTTTAACACAATTCTTGGATTCATTTTCATGGTGAAATATTATTTTTCCCAAAAACATTAAGCATCATGTAATCTTAAAGTATCCCTAACAAATCACTCTCCATGAAATTTGGTATAAGAATTACCAAATATGGAGATATCACTTAAAATGTTACCTCTATTAAGTGATAAATTTTGCTCCACCTGGTCAAACATTTGGCTCACCCTTGGTTACAACCAGAGAAATCTACAAAAACGAATGGTGGTTTTTGAACTTTTCAGGGATAACATTAACGCCCATGCAAAATATAAAAGTTTTCTAAAAATATAATCGTTTGGCTTCAGCGGTACGGAAAAAATGGATTGACCCATATATATATATATATATATATATTATTATTATATATATATATATATATATATATATATATATATATTATTTTTATATATATATATATATATATATATATATATATATATATATATATATATATATGGACTTACCTCCAAAGGAGGTAACAAATTATTTGGAATAGGAATTGGAGAGCTAAGAAGCTAAATGCGAAGAACGCTTTCTTCCAAAAATGTAGGTGTAGGAAAGTCTTATTTTTGATCATTAGAGATAGAAAGGATGCTTGAAGTGGATGACTGGTTCTAATGTAAAGATGAGTCTACCAAGATCACAACAAAGAAGAAACTATGTTCTCAAGGTCCCTGGACTCGGACCTGGTAAATAATAAATTATTATTAATAATTAGTACCTCATAGTAGTGGCTAGGGCAAGTACTTGGCACCAGTCAGAGTTGAAGATGAGGTATTATGAATAAATAGATAATTCATATTTCATTATCACCATTTTTTATAAAAAAATAAAATTTGTTTAATCTGCACTTACCTCCGAAGAGGTCAATTCAATTATTTATTAAGTTGATTGTCTGGTATTTGGACCACAGTTGGGTCGTAGTTTCGCAAGAGATTGATGAATCTAAATTAAATTGATATATATATATATGTAGCGGGAAGTGATTGTCCACAGAAAAGCGTCACTTCCCAGAAAATTTAGTCTTAAGAAAAAGAGAGAACAATGAAAAAATAACTTAAAATTTAAATAAAAATCCAATTCACTATCTTAGATAAATACCTTCAAAGCGTCATAAATAGTATCTGAGTTGGTAGTCTCGCTTGAAAGTAGCGTAGCTCTGGTCTTTGTTCTTCCGAATAACTGATGGTAGAGGCGACTTTTCCTACCGGGAGGTAGTGTCGCTGAACCCAAGTATTAGCGCGGGCAACCACGTAAACTTGGGGGTGAGTTATTCTCAGTGACGCCGATGTAGTTGTAATTTAACTCATTAACACTCTCGCAATTATTTATCAATTTATAAATCCAGGTATTATAGATAGATGAAAAGGTTCAAAGAAAGATCAGGAAAGTAGTATAGGTTTAATAAAATAAGCGAATAAGCAATTAAGCAATTTGAGCAAAACAAATTATGTAAAGAATAAGCAATTAAGCAATTTGAACAGAACAAATTATATAAAAAATAAGCAATTAAGCAATTTTAGAAAAACAAGTTATATACATTTACCGACTGAATGTCGAAGAATTAAACTAAACTGGTTTGCGCAGCGAATTAAGAAATAACCAAACAACGAACATGAAAGTCGTAGAAGTGTGGAGATTATTTAAGTATAATTAAACAAGTTCTACTTATCTTTTATAATAAGATTTCTTCTTTTTAAAGATGTCTATGACCATATAAATGATTTAAATAGGTTTCCAATTCCCAATATAAGTAGAAAGATAGAACTCAAAGAACATGTTACGTTTCAGGAATTTAACTCAAAGGATCGAAAAGCACGTCCAGAATTCTATACAAGGATCCAACCAAGGATCAAAATCAAGGATCAAAAACCAAGTTCTGAAACCAAGCTCTGGAACCCTAATAAATAAATGATTTACAGAATTATAATTTATCCATCTTTAACCTAAATAACTTAAATTACTTTAACAATCTTAACATCCCAATTCCTTACCCTTTTTTATGTTAATAAAAATTTCTACAAGGGGCTCGAACTCTTCTTCCAAATAATCCTGTTTGTGACTTCAGATGGATTTCGAATATTTACATTGCATGAAAGTCTGTAAATATATTGTTTACATTATAGAATTATTACTGGAGTGATGACATCGTTGAGACAATATTATTATTACATCAAGTTAAGATTCATGGAAGTTAATGATTTAATTAACTCCCACCTGCACTGGTGAAGTATCCAACTTGTGCAGTATCTTTCAGAACGTCAAGACAGTCAAATATTTCAATGCTTTAGAAAGCAATTTCACATACAGAATATTTCATGAATTATTAAGTGAACATTAATAGTTCAGAACAGAAATTTACTAAGGATCATTAAAGAATTCAAAACATTAAATAATTAAATACGTCTCAAGGAATTCTGGAAATAATAAGATTTGATATTATATGTTCCCTCGAGCCAACTTGGTAATTAATGTCTAATAAATAAATAACAAATAAAAATGACACTGATGATCATATAAGCTATAATATACTTTAATATATACTCCAGTATTGGCTCTAGGTTCAGACTGAGAATCATAGGAAAAGACTCCCCTTTATATCCCTCCCCACTAAATTTAAGCCCCCCCCTTTAAATTTCACCCAGTGAAAAGGGTGGTAGCAATAACTGGAGGGTGATAAAAGTAACAAATTTTTGAATGCACAAACCAGTGAATAACATAATAAAATTAAGAGAATTTCAAATATTTACAATTTTCCAAAATCAGATGAACAAAATTTACATATAAGATGTTGAATCCTCAAACCAATATAACACAATTTATATTAGGGGTCATGAAAGACTCAGTACCAGATTCACACATTGACAAAGTTCTTCCAGATAAGTAATCAACGAGTGTATAAAGTATATCTACGTTTTAGGAACTGCTTCTTTGAACGAAATAATGAAATTTCCGAAGATCCGATAACAAGAAGAAGTGGCATATTGAAAATTGCCTTCGAATAATCAATAACACCAAAAAATATAAAAAGACAAACAAGCACGAGAGAGTCAAGAGAGTTAAGAATCACACTCCCACTCAGTACCTGTCAAATATAAATATCATGATTACTTACGTGAACGAATATAAATTTTTTAACATGACATTTCTATTTTTAAATAAGACCTATCTAAGTTATTCCTAAGATAAGACATTGACTCAACCCAACCTCTATACATTACAATATATATAATATATATTATAATAGTATAATAACCTGAGAGGCTGCTGTATATACCATGTTAGAAGCGGAATAAGAAGTAATTAAAAGACTCTCCTCAATATTTACATATATGCATGCATATTTGCAAATATTTTTAGAGAGTCATTAAATAAGCATATGTAAACATGATGCTTATTTATACCATAGTTGAAGTTCAACGAAGACCTCTTTAGTCTGCAGAACCTCTTTGATGGGAATGCTAGTCTAGGAAAGTGGACATCCAAGATTTCCGTTAACAATAGCTGAGCTGAAATAGGAATTTCTAACCTTGGTTTCTCAGACCATGTGATCATGACAGAGTCGCCAGGTTAGGGTTAGTATATGAAATAAATAAATAAATAAATAAATTCTCTATGTAATCGAGAACTTCATTTTTTTATTGATCTGATTAGAACAAAAAAATTTCTAGGTTAAGCATAGAAAATAGTGCTCAGGGAAAAGAAAAAAAAAACTATTCAAAACGATCTAAGTAGCTAAATTTAAAATTTTTTATTCATGCGGCCAATAGGAAGGTGTTGATTATCCATTATAAATTGTTTTAATGTGTTCAAGAGCATATTCATATTTCGTTCGGGAAGTCATTTTTACTGTCTATAAAATATTCATATGATAAATAAAAAATACATCCAAACTCAACGTATGTTAAAAGCCGCTAGATTAGGCCTATTGACACAGAAAGAAGCCAACAATCTAAGGCCTCATTCTGCATTTGCTTTCCCTTGTATTCTGATATATTGTCAGATGCTTCATCAATGTCTTCAACATAGAATTCGGGAGTCACGATGACGCTCAGGTTGCCATTTATAAAAAAGATAGAAAAACATCAGATTACATAGAATCTCCTCCCCGAAACTTCAATGGGAAATATCCATCCGAATATAATTCTATTGCATGATTTTCCGAAATTGATCTATAGATTTCATTAACAGGTTGATCATAAAGTGCATCCGCTACCACGTTTTTATTACCAGAGAAATAGTAATCAAAAATCATACTTCATTTAAGCTCTTTCCATGGTCCTGCATAACCTAACCATCGATAAAACTCATATTCGTAGTATATCAAAGCAAATGATCTGTATAAACTTCCACGAACTTGATACCCGAAGGAAATGCCTTATGATTTTCACGCCACAGCGTAACAGGGTAAACTCTTTATCAATTGCCCCTATAATATTCTGGCATTACTTAAGGACATGGTTGAAGGGCAATGGGTCTACGCTCTCCATCTTGTATTTGAGACAAAGCAAGCTCCGAGCACCCTACATCAGACATTGACGTGAATCTCATCGGGATACATCGGGACTAATATCCGGAGAATCCATCATAAAACAAGGAATACCAGTGCCTTTTTTAAAACTCATCGAAGCGGTTTGCATTCAGGTCACTGATAGTCTTTCCGCCGTCTTGACAAGACAATGCTTGCCTAATCTGAGAACAGTTTGGAATATTGTCTCCTATTAGAAATTAGACCATGCCTAAAGAATTGACATAGGTTTAACGTGGCCGGGAGGATAATTCAAGGCCTACTTTCAATTTTTCTGAATGGCAAATTCCTTTATGTAAATATGAAGTCTTTCTAAACTCTACCTCAGTACGACAAAGGCAAGTTTTGCTGGGTTTTAATATACCCGTTGTTTTCTAATGCTGAAAGCACTTTATCTAAAGTAACTAAGTGATCCTTGACAGTTTTACTCAATATGATGATATCATCCAAGTACACCATTACTTCGGACCATGGTAAACCCGTTAATGCCAGCATCATGCCACGTTGAAAAGTGGCAGGACCATTCTTAACACCGAAGGGCATCTTTAGATATTCGTATTGTGCAAACAGTGTAGAAAAAGCGTTTTTTTCTATACTATCTGGTTCCATGGCTACTTGATAGTAACCTCGAACTAAGTCTATTGTGGTAAAATACGTATTCCCATACATATTGTAGATCATATCAATTAAGTTCGGTAAGGGAAGCGAATCAGTTTTTGTGACGTCATTAAGTTTCCGGTAATCAATACAGAGACGTAATTTGCCATCTGGTTTCCTGACTGGAACTACTGGAGCTGAATAGGGAGACTTACTGGGACGAATGATGTCCTGTTCCAGCAACTCTCGACACTGTTTTTCAATTTCTTGAGCCAGTGGGCCCTGAAACCGGCGAACTGGGAGACGCACCGGACGTTGACTCTCCATCTCAATAGAATGGGTGATGTTAGTTGCAGCGCCCACATCATGGTCCCCAAAACTTAACACTGATTGGTGTTTCAGTAACACTTCAATAAGACTCTGTTTTTGAACATTGTCTATGGAAATTTGCGAAAAACAAAAATCTTCTTGTATTTTCTCAGGAGTCCAAATTTCTACAAAGTTTGTGTTTTCGGAAGATACTGGATTAACAGCACAAACTGGAATCGAAAGGTTTTCTTCTTCTACAAGGGACATGAATTGTCCTACAACAAAGTTTTTCCTAATGTATTGGGCATTTTCCGAAGTATTCATGACAGCTACTTGATCACTTGAAGATAAATTTAATACTCCAGATATAGGGACAAGACCATGCTTTGAATTACCCTGGAAGCCCACTAATGTCAATGGATCCACCTCCTCCATAACACTCTTGACCTTAACCAACTTACAAGAAAAGGGAGGAATGCTAGTTGTATGTATAGTTATACAATTGTAGAATGGCATTTTGAGGCTTACATCCTTAGCTACGGTTTCCATCACATTGTCTACCCTACGTAGCAATTCCCTGTCAGTTAAGTCAGGAAGCAGATTATTATCCTTCAAGGCTGCGGCTCCCAAGATCATCCATTCTGCCAGATCTTCAATCGGGAGCACTAAAAAAATGATTGGTTTGGTAACAAAACCGCTATCAGGAAAGTATATCGGTGTTTCAACATAAGATTCTACGGTAGCTATGTGATCTCGAGATAAACCACTAATAGATTTGATGCCTATATCAGCAGACGGCCGCAAAGTAGCATTTTTCAAATCTCTTCCAACCAATTCGGCATTGATCAAGCTAACTCCAGCTCCATTGTCCACCATACAGATAAAAGAGCCTGAGCTGTGTGGACTAAATGTAACAGGTACGATCAAGGGATCGATAGGATATTGAAATTTTATCTGTTTTATCTGTACTTGACCACCCAATAAAGGAGGATCCTCTTCCTGTGACAAATGAGGAACTAGATTTTTTAGTAATTCTGGAGTATCCAGCTGGGTTGCAGATTCTTCCTTTGAAGACGCAACTTCCAAGAGCTTATCATGACCAACCACACTGTGTCTGTCTGTAATTGAGTCCGTCACAGATGTTTTCTCCACCGGTGGACTCAATACCGTGGAGACTGGTAGTTTAACGGCTGTTTAGTAGAACAGTCGTCCATTCCCATACAATAACCCTCGTAATGAGTTTTCTGACACCCCTCACAAGGATCAAGAAATTCTCGGGAATTAAGTGAACGGTTACCGCCATCGTCCTGATGGGACGGTGGTTGATGATTCTGTTGCATGTTTTTGGGAGGAAACTTTTTCACTGCACTATTAAGAAACACTTTGGGTAACCGAGGGGATGTAACTTTTTGACCCTGATGGGGTCCACTTTCCTTTGGAGGTATCCTATTTGGGCATTTTATCCCAGGGTGTGGACCTCGACAAAAAGGACAATCAACCCTAATGTTCTTCGGCGGAGACACTGGAACAGAATTGTATGAGCGACAATCTGCCCGTATGTGTCCTTTCTTCTTACAGTAACTACAAATACCCAAGTATTTGTAGCACTCCCTCATTTGATGACCGCGTTTCTCACAGTATTCACACACCAAAGTTTTTTTATCCTCACCATCTTTATCTGAACCAAAATCCTTCCCATGATAATTATTTGTACGAGTCTGAGTGGGAACGTACTTTGGTGGAGGACTACGTCGATTGTCCCGGTAGTATCTACTACCTGACGACTTTTTCGTGGGGCTATGACTATATGACTGGGACGAGTTTGGACTACGATAACATAATAATTTTATACGTTTCAGACTAAAAATTTGGATTATTGACTGAAGAGTAAGACATGGTAAATTTCTGGAAACAGTTCTCATTCAAAACTCTATTAATAATTTTATCAGATCTCCTATGATATCGGAACTGTTCTTTTTCAATCGGCTCGGAAGGAGCCTGAGATATGGAATTAGAGAAAGTAGTATTGGTTTCATCTAATGAGTCCGCATAGTTGACAATTTTCTCCCATGGAGTTCTACTAATGCCATCTACTTCCTGCATTTTTATGTATTCTCGCACACTTCGTTCAATATATGGGGGTAAACTGCAAAGAAAAGCAGTATGCAACAATTCATGCTGACGCATGTCTAACCCCTTGTAAGCTCTGCGAGCTAGTCGCTCTAATCTGAGTGCGAACATTCTGATAGACTCACCATGATGTCGACGAACTGTATGATACCTCTGAAGTTGATATGCTTCTTTCCGTTTCTCTTCACCCCGGTACCATTGAATTAAGGCATCTCGGAAAGAGAAATAATTCGCTAATCATCCTCGTACTAATCAGTTTGATAATAACGGTTTTAGTAGAAGATTGCGCCCTTCCAAATGCACGACCTAAAGCCGCACCCATTGTTCTAGGGATTTGGTAAGCAGCACAATATGCTTCAAAAATCACCCAAATAATCATGGAGCTTGATCCCCTCGCATTATTGGTATTTTAAACCCTCTACAAGTCACAGCAGCTGACACTGTTCTGATGATTGTTTATTAAAGCAATCTGCCTTCGTAAGCATATCTAAAATATTTTCAATCTGCCTGAACCCGTATTATAAAAAAATCTGGACGCTTTCAATCTCCGGAAGAGCTCCTAGTAGGTTTTAGACAAAGTCGGAGCTTGGAGATATGAAAAGTAGGCTGTAACAACGGCCAGATTTGAGCAGCAGACCGACGTAAGACACCATAAGTAAGCCCAGTTAGTTGAGCTACTGTTATGGGATCCAACTGTTAGATTTGTGTATACCACTTTCCTTGTCTGACCAAGGGATGTTCTACCCGATTATATGGTTCTTCTGACTGAGAGTATCCACAACTGCAGCTAGGCATACATTAGGATGGTTCTCGACTAGATTGCTTGAGACGAGGTCTCTAATAATCTCTTCTGTATAAAGACGCACCAGAATACCTTAATGTTGAACTAATGGTGAGTTCTTTATTCATCATGCATAAAATCGGGCTGTGATAAATTAAGTTTACTAAGATGATCTAATTGACCCAGAGAAGTATCTGACATCAACTTATTTCTTTGTTCTTGATGAGCTAACTGCTCCTCTACAATCTTCACATCTTTTTTAAATTTAGATATAAGATCTTTTACCAGCGTAGGGGGTAGTATTGAATCAGAAGGTGCCTTAGACAGCTCCTGTATAATATCCCCTCCATTTTCAACGTCTATAAGGTTTTTAGATTCCATCGTCGTGATTGACGGGAATCTAAATCATACATACTACGTGCTGGGGCTCCGGATGCATTATCAGCATCCGTAGGTATTTTTACCTTTGGATCCTCTTCTGAATCAGATTCCAAATATTTTTGCGATTCCGAGGTCTGGGAATGAGCCATGTCTATACAATAATTTACTACCTAAATAAATAAAATATACTTCTCCTATGAATCGGAGAAAACCCAGTTTAGTATACACGAAGAAATCACAAATAATTGCAAGAAACTTGAAGACCGTAAAACAAAATCACCCGAAACGCGCCACCCGAACCACAGCTTAGGTCCCTTTCGGGCCGCCAAAATAAAATAATGAGATGTACTATGTAAGCGGAATAGTACCCGTCACAGCAACAAGCGTTCCACTTCCCAGATAAATTTATCTTAAGAAAAAGAGAGACACAAGCGGAAAAAAATAAACATTACAAATTAAATAAAAATCCAATTCAACCTATCTTAAATAAATACTTCAACAGACGTCATAAATAGATAATCTGATTGGTATATAGTCTCGCTTGAAAGAGGCGTAGCTCTTCGTCTTTGTTTTCTTACGCAATAACGAGTATGTATAGGGACTTCCTACCGGGACGGTGTGATCGCTGAACCCAAAAAGTTATCTAGCGCAACCACGTATAACTTAGGGGTGAGTTATTCTCAGTCGAACGACCGACATGTAGTTATAATATTAAACTCCAGTTAACACTCTCGCAATTAATTCTACACATTTATAATTTATATATATTATAGATAGATGAAAAGGTTCAAAGAAAGATCAGAAAAGTAGTAGACGTATTAATAAAAAATAAAGGAAGGTAAAACAATTGGAGCAACACAAACAATTATTACAATAAAAGAATGTAAACCTGAAAGCAAAACAGGTGTTAAATCAAACAATAAGCAAATTAAGCAACAATTATCTAAGAAACAACAACATTAATAAATTTACCGACTGAGATATCGAAAAATATAAAACATAAAACTGGTTTGCGCAGGAACTTACAGAACAATAACCAAAACAACGAACAATTAAAAACTAACCGTAGAAAGGTGAAGATTAATTATACAGTAAATAACACAGTCATACATATCTTTTATATCAAATTAGATTTCTTTCTTATCTTAAAGATTCTATATCAATATACAATTATCCATAAATTAAGCTTATCAATTTCCCCATATAAAGATAGAAAGATAAACTCAAAAAACGTTACATTCAAATCTTAGACTCAAGGATCGACAAACAGAACGTCTAAATTTCTACTACAAGATCCAACCAAGGATTCAAAATCCAAAGGATCAAATAACCAAGTCACTGAAAATCCAAGCTCTGAGAACCCTAATAAAATAAATATTTACAAGAATAGGTTATTACTATTTATAACACAAAAAACTTAAATTACATTAAAAATCTTAACATCCCAATTCCTTACCCTTTTTTATGTTAATAAAAATGTCAACAACTGAAGTTGACTCTTTCTCCAAAATAAATCAATTTAGGCAAAAGATGGATTTCGTACTTACCATTGATTGAAAGTCTGTATATGCCTCATATATTTACATATAGAATTATTACTGGAGTGATGACATCCGGTTGAGACAATATTATTTCATTAGTTTGCAGCCTGGTTCAAGATTATTAAGTTAATAAGATATATTAATTAAACTTCCCACCTCACTGGTGAATATCACTTGTGCAGTATCTTTCAGAACGTCAAGACAGTCAAATATTTCAATGCTTTAGAAAGCAATTTCACATACAGAATATTCATGAATTATTAAGTGAACATCAAGAGTTCAGAACTGAAACGTACACAGAATCCTTAAAGGCAATTTCACACTCATTAGTAGAATGTTACATATTTTTGTGGAAAATTTTGGGCCATTATAAAAGATATGAAAGAGCCAACTGGGAAAGAAATGACCCAGTAAATAAACAAAAAATAAAAAAATGACAATTGGAAAAGTAGACACGCACAAGTATATAATATATTACTCACTGTGGGTCTGGGGCAGGAGGGCTGCAGCCCTCACCTTACGACTCCTAACAGCTCTCCGGGAAGAAACGCCTCCTTATGCGTGAACAAACCGCTCACTCTCTTCAACATCTAAAATGTGCTTCAATTGAATGTGGTTAATTTCAAAAGACCAGGATTTAACCCCTTCAAACATTGTGACACCTGGAGTGACACGTTGCCACTGTGTGGCAACAACGAACACAAACAGCAGCCACGCCAAATTATTCCGAACCACCCATCAAATTCACGTCACATCCATTCAAATTAACGTTCTTACTGCTGCGCCACTCTGACTCGGTCATCCTAGTACGTACTCAAAGCTTTGCAGTGCGACCCAACACTTATATATAAGAACAAGAAAGTGCGTTGAAGCCTTCCAGATGACCTTAACATATTATGCGACACCTAGTCCTCCAACCTGACAGCTCGACCAGACATCATTCAGGACCGGAGATGAGTTGCTCGCTACTGCATTATCAACATGGGGGAGTCCTGTTGCTCTGGGCAGGAGGCATGCTAGCCCCACCGACGACTCCTAAGCAGCCTCCAGGAAGAAACGCCATCTTCCGGGAAGAAACGCCACTCTCTTCAACATCTAATGTTCTTCAATTGAACGGTGGATTATTCCAAGACCAGGAATCTAACACCCCCTTCACCTCTCTATAACTCATGTAAACATTAAAACAAACATTTGCACTTATAAATATATCATAAATACATATATAGATTATCGCAATAATATCATAAAAGTAATATAAATACACGTAAACCTTACCTGAAAATCCATTAGTTAATGACTATCGATACTTACGACATCAAAATATTACAGCCTTTGTGTGCATTAATAGTACACTGCTTGGCTTAATTTAAAATACATAGAGACAACTAGACTTATCAGTTACACTAAATAATCTCAAATTAGAAGAAATATCTTAAAGAAAATAACAATTGCAAACCAAACCAATATACAATATAACAAAGACTTGCAGTATTACAATATATACTATATATATATTATATATTATTATTAATAATATATCATATATAATAAATATATATATATATATATAATATTATATATATATATATCATATATATATATATATATATAATATATATATATAAATATATATTATTAATATATATATATATATATATATTATAATATATATCATATATTTATATAATATTAATATATATATATATAATATATAATACTATATTAATAAGGTTGGGAAATTCTTGAGTAATCGTGATCATTGTTAATAAAGATAAATCACGGACTGATGAGAGTTATTGATTATATCAATGAGGACAAAAAGAGAAAGAACGTATTTACACAGGCGAAAACGCATTCTATAGAAAATAAAGGCCTAATCGTATCAAAAATACTTTAGTTAATAATACACACCTTTCGATCGCCACGCGATCCTTCATTCAATCTACGAGACAGGAACATCATACTGCGACTAATGCAAAGCAACGCTTGAGCAAAATAAGTATTTAAACATTACATCACATCCAACATGCAATAAGCAAATTTTAATTCAGATAATTTTTGACCCACTGCCAGACATGTAAAAAAAAAAAAAAAGCAACATCAAAAAAAATTTTGGATGTTTATTTAAAATGGGGGTAATTACAGCCGGCATAATAGTTCACCTTTAATACACACCACTTAAATTAATGTAAACTTACCAATTCCTCTCACAGACCACTGAGAACACACACAAGCGACTTGCAACAGAGTCATACTGGTTCTTAAAAACTCAAAGAAAAACACTATGGTATTTATTAAATGGGTTATTTTCCAACAATCCGCATGCACTAGTTATTAACAACACTCATGCAAGGAACTCAGTACAACCACCACAAGGTAGAAAAAACTAGAGATACAAATGCATGCGAAGAGGAAGAAGGAAAAGGTAGTAAGGGTAGTGCATGTAATAATTAATACTTTAAAAGAATTAACAAATATCCAGTCTACCTACCCCTTCATATATATATTCCAAACAGTTAATAAGAATACAACATATCCCAAACAGCCCATGAAGGGAGTTAACAAATGAAGTAAATTATGTCTAATGGTTAAACAGTGAGAGTAAAATGGTTCTAGTAGAATAGTTCTATTATTACCAATAAATAGAGATATTAAGGTTAAATAATAATTTTTAGTTATGTCCACAAAGCCCCAGTGTGAGAAAGGGACAGGGTGTCCACAATGCAACCCAACTGAAGACTTATAAAAAAAACAAAGGATAGTTAAATAAATAGTCATGTTAATTTTATTAATTATGAAATATGGGAACCAATATATAGTATAATATCCATTACAAAATAACAATTATAGTAATAATACAGACCCTCACTTTTATGAAATAGTTTGTCAAAAGTGATACTAAATAAATAAATTGAATAGACATAAATATACAGTAAAATAATTACAGTAAGTAAATAAATTGAATGAACAATAATACAAAAAATAATAATTAAAAACTAAAAGAATTAGAAAAAGATATTCTTAAATTTATATATATATTATATTATATATACTTATATATATATTTATAATATATATATATATAGATATATATATAATATACTATATATTATATATAATATATATATATATAATATATATTATAATTATAATAGAGTAGATATATGTGATAATATATATAATAAAATATCAACAAACTATATATATATATATATATATATATATATATAGTATAAATATAGCTATATATATACTTATTATAATATAATAATATATATAATATTAATATATATATATATTATATAATAATATATATATATTATATATATAAATAATATATATATACATGGAAAGTTCAATCGTAAACACAATTTTACGGGATGTATAAATGAACAAACTTAAGATCATTAATTATTTCACAGAATTCAAATAGATAGTTTACTGCAACATTTAGGTTCCC
Source organism: Trachelipus rathkii (assembly GCA_015478945.1). Lineage (NCBI taxonomy): Eukaryota > Metazoa > Arthropoda > Malacostraca > Isopoda > Trachelipodidae > Trachelipus > Trachelipus rathkii. Next base: position 20,015 of record JABUQX010047368.1, on the reverse strand, counting down.
AAACAATGTTTTGCGCTACATAAAAAAAATATCCTACTTTGCAGAAGATGTCACTATTATCTAGTTTGCGTCACCTAAGTTTATACACAAATATAAACCTTATATCCCAAACTCACCTCAACAGGTTTACTAAAAGGACTGTATGTAATAAACATATAAATTAACCTTTCACTCTATAGAGGAATTCTGTCACTAAAAAACAATTTTGTGAGAACAAAAAGTCTAATACCAATATTAGTAATTAATAAGGAGACACATTATTAATTATCTCTCAAGTACATATTGTAAATCAACAATAAAGTGCTTGGTCGACCAGGGACAAACAGTTACTTTCTAGTAGCAAAACACAAAAAAATGGGTAGTTCTACGAGTATTTAAGTAATGGAGCTATGTCAAAATTTAAATCCTTAACTGCAATCCAAACACGATCCATAACCTACGTCAGATCGATCTTCTGGTTTATATGAAGGTAAGTTTGAATAGGAGTCCCCACCATAAAAACTAAAAAAAAAAGAATTATAAGATATTTAAATCATTAAATTATACCAACTTTTCCAGCGAAGAACAAAAATTAAAATTTCTTCAAACTACTAGATTCTATATAATTTCATGACAAAATAAAAGTATCAAAACATGACTACCAAAAAAAACAACTACTAAATAACTACAATACAACCAATTACAGCCCTACCTTAACAATCGTTAAGGTGGTAAAACTACTGATATACTCATCTATAATATTACTCGTTTAAATCACCATATCACGTACTGCACTTATATACTCATATATATATATCTCATATGTATAGCATATCTACAACTACTCTTTCACTACACTCATAACTTAGACCATTTTTCATTGGGTGTGAACAATGTGGGCATTTGGGTTACAGGGGAATTTTTAGCTGCTGTAGATCTAGCGACTCTGACACTTATATAACTATTCGCGTCTAAAATTTCTTCGGCTACTATGCGACTAAGTGAATGTATCTATTCAGACTAAAAAACAAAGCATAAAAAAAAAAACTAAATTAATAAGACCTTTCTCTTCGTCATCCATCAATTTATAGTTTTCAGTATTTATAAAGTTTAAGTAGATCTCATTTATCCAAGCCATAATATTCAAGCAGAAAATAAAATTTTGATAGTGTTTTGTCATCAGAATTTATAGGAGTCTAATTCATCAAAATTAATATCATTGGCAAGATATTAATTATTATAATATATATATATATCATATATATATATATATATATATATACTATTACTATTATACTATATTATTATAATATATATATATATTATATATAATAACAGTATAATAGTATATATAATGTTAATATATCGTTAGAGCGTTGGAATTGTCATAGGAACAGCTGGGAACCAAAATGAGAAGCACCAGAGGAAAGACCAAAGAAGTTTTAAAGAAGAAACATCAAAGTTGAAATGGGAAAGATCGGGAAACATAAAAGAAGGACTATAGGAAAGTAGTCAGGCAAATTGTGAACAGTTCTATCAGCAAATATTCTTATGATCATGCGTTATTCCTGAGACTGTACACGTTGATCATGATATTACAAGTAGGGAAAAAATTATGCATAAAAATTAATATTTAAATATTTTCAAACTTAAAATTAGTTTATGCCTAGAATTAAAATCATAAATAAATAACAATTATTATATAGCTTAAATGTGAAGCCCAAAAATTTTGAAAGAGAGCACCATTTTATTTTAAAAATATCATATAATTACAGGAATTTTTTTTGTCAGTAGGTACTGGAAATGATTTGAGTACTTCTAGCCTCCTACTCTGCGACGTTTGGATTATAAACATTAGTGTGTACCACAAAAGTTCTTTTAAACAGGCCTTTGTATTACTAAATAAGCATTACTCCTTCCAAAACCGACGATTAAAAGAGACGAAAGTTGTCTTCGAAGGCCATAGCAGGTCAGCTTGCTCTAAAACAATCCCTTCCGAATGAAACATCACAATCAGTCATTGGCTGCGCTGACAGACCTCTAGTCTGCTTCTGGAGGATGAAGTTGTGCTATATAATGTAAATTAAATTCATTTGAGCAAAGGTTTGGTCTTGCGATCAAAATAAAATTGCAAAAGGGATATTTCAAACACTCTTCTAGACTGGGGGGAAGGCCCACCTCAGATTTTTAATTTTCTTCTCATCCAGGCGTACTTTGGATATGTACAGGATGCTTGAGTTGTAAATAATGTTAAATGATGGTATAGTTATAATAATTAGTGATAATATACGTATTGACTAACAAAGATTTAGATCTAGTGATGCAATATATATTGCATAACAGTGCTAGTGTTAGTGAAGTCAGCAAATTTTAAAGTATCGAGTTAATGTAGTCTATTAATCTTAATAAATTAATGCCAATAATTGGTAGCAAATGGCAATCTGTAATTCTTTATTTCGGTAATGAGTGAAACCCCCCCTCCTAAGATACAGGGCCCTGCCACGTGATGTGGTGAGTTATCTGTAAAAAAATTTATTAATATATATATATATATACATAATATATATCATTATAATATATATATATATTATATAATATATAATATATTATATAGTATAGTATTACTATATTCATATATATATATACTACTTAATTATGGCAATCAAATGTTATTGAATCGGCAATTCCCATATTGATTTTGATTGAACAGTCATAAAAATAATCTTTTAAATTTCTTTTATCATTTTTTTTTTTGCCTAGTCAATGGCACTTGTACGACACACTACGTGCCATAACTAACTACTATTATCTGATAAATATTTTAACATCTATTACTAACTGAAGAGGGACAATATAAGAAATTATACAACCTATACTGTTTGATAATTTTATGCTTTTCTATTTTTTTCAGTAATAGGCTCTCGATTTCAGGTTCCACATTTACCTTGTGGTTAAGTGGAGCCTACACAGGATTGAAAACATTATTTTACCTCAATTTTATAAATAGCAAAATGATTATCATGATAAACCATTTTAAAATTAGTCGCACATAGTAATGACATCTAACCATATCATAAATTTTGAAAATTTTTAAATTTTTTGGGCTAGAATCACAAAGGAAAAGTTCACCAAAATGTCTTCCTAATTCACCCATTGGTTTCCCATAAATAAAATCTTAAACATGATTTGCTGTAGCACTTGACCGTTTGTATTCAAACTCCAGAGCCATACATTATTTCAACAATGACAAAATGCTTTTAAATTATTTAATTAATATACTTTGAATTGAATTTCATGCAAATGTATAATTGAGGCGGCATTGGGTGATAACTTACAAATGTTTCCCTAATATTCTTTATTAACCAAATAATAATGAAGTTCTATCACGGAGTTCAAAAAACGCGGACTGAAATTGAAGGACCTCTCTGTGAACTTTTAGAATATAAAGATGGAAGATGCATCGGGCACCCATGGAATATCAATAAGTGTCAAAATTTACAAATATGAAGAGAAATATATTAGTATTTATATTATATCCATTATCAAGTAATTTATATAAAACAGTAAATATGAGAAATAGTTAAGAAACATTTTAGAATACAAATCATCAAGAGATATCAAGTAAACATATTCTCATTTCATTTCTGGATTATAGATTGAATATATCACTCTTACGATTAGATTAAGTACAATAAGGTAAATGTAAGAAAATGTGCTTTTAAGTATTTCATTCTCTACCAAAATTACGCTTTTATGTCTTTGTAATACTATATTGTATATCATTATATATAATAATATACTATTATTCATTATACTATATATTATAATATACTTTAAGAATATAAAACTGATATATAGAAAATAATAGCATATAAAATATATAATATATAAGAGTTATAAGAAATTATATAATTATAAGTATATAATTAATATTAATGGATGCTGCCGGAAGTTGAATAGCACGGATACCGGAATCGCTGGAACAAGGTACATCACATACCGAATCTGTCAAAATACAAAATACCAAAATTTGGAGTGATTATATATTATAATATATTATAAGGAAAAATACTTTTTCAATGGTGCGCGTTTCTCACACCTTGACTATATTTCTTTAATACGTGTTTTTAAACAAAAATGACAATGAATGTTTCAAATTTCCAAAGGAAGGATCAGGATAAAAAATCAATAATCTGTTAGAATTTGAAATAAAAGTGGCTAAATACAAACCTTTAAGGTCGGCATCACATACCGAATCTGTCAAAATACAAAATACCAAAATTTGGAGTGATTGTATATTATAATATATTATAAGGAAGAATATATGGTTGATATTAATATATATATATATATATAAATATATACTATAATATATATATATTAATATACGTATATATATATATATATATATAAATATAAATATATATTATCTATATATATAAGTTAATTAATATATATATATTATATATATATATATATATTTATTATATAATATATATATATATATATTATATTAATATATACAGGGTGTCTCACGAGTTTATCTCTACAGCGTGTATCACCAGTAACACAGCTTTTGACTTACAAAAGAATAATAGTTGATTATTTTAAATTTCATTTATGAAGGATGGATAGTTATCGATTGTTTAAGAGGTAGTATAAGTGGTAAGTGTGTTGGAAAACATGCGTAATGTCAGATGATATATATTTATATTATGGCTCTGATTTGAACATGCACCAAAAATAAATTATTGAAACTCTTCATCTCAACCTTTTTTGATACGGTTGTTCGTTTCTCGCAATTACCCACCTTAAACGCCGTCCAAATTTACCAACAACTAGTTTTAAAACTGAATAGTGAAAGTGGCCTGAAAGAAAACAATTGCTATTCAACGACAGCTCATAAATTATCAATACATGAATGTAATAACCGTTGTGTAATAGATATCTAACAAATCTTACACCCTATGATCATCTTCATCACAGCGCATGCAAAAGGCGAGACACGTCAGGTACGTTAAACTACTGTACATACAGTAATTTACAAAATGTATTTCCGAGACACTTCCCCATCCGACAAAATACCATGCCTCAGCCCTCTGATCCCATTATCATTGCCAACATGACAGTGATGCCGGAGCTGACTTTCCCCTACACGCGATCGCATTGATGGCGAAAGATTCATCGGGCTAGGTTCACTGGTCATAAACCGAGCGCTACCACAGTATGTTGAGATACCCCAACAGAACCAGTAGCACAGTGACGTTAATGCGGAGTAACCAGCGCATGCCACTGAAAATGGACCCAAATCTTCCGAATCCATCTTCCCGAAAGTCTGTACGAGTTTAGTTTCCAAAGTTTGACAGTTATGTTCGTGCTGCTCTTACTGTTGATTGGTGGATCTTGTTTTTGGTAATTATTGCTATTGAGTATGTTTTACCACTTTTCGTTTTACAATGATCGGTATTGCAATATTTATATAGCATATATTATTTTAATTACAAAAAAACAATCATGAACAATTAAACTCCTCCAATTGCTTTAGATCGCAATTTCTTTTGCAACCTAAATCTTTCGCACGAACCGAACCTATAAATAAGATTCTTTTAGATGTTTACCTCATTATAGCTTTTAAAATTCTTACTATTTTAATATACTACATTAACCTAAAACGTAAGCTATTATTTCATTTGTTACTCAAAAATTTGTTAAGCCCTGTACGCATGATGGGTGTGTGGAACTTATTAAAACTTTTAAGGTTATTATACAAAGGTATATTAGACTAAAGCTAAACCGTGTTATAAATCTTTAAGTAGTTTCTCTTTTCATAAATATTAAAGCTTCAGTTTTACAAGCACAGTTATCGAAAGTACAGGTTTTACGAAAGCTACAGCATTATATGTTAAGAATACTCATTATCATTTTTCTGTCGAGATCTGAGTAGATTTGTTGTGCGGGCTGTGGTTGTTTTACTGTGTGGGTGTACATTTTTCAGTAAAAAACAATCCAGTGGGCTTATGCGGTGGCTGATTGTATATCATCCCGTCTGGTGTTTAATCTGCTGGACTTTCTATTGAAATGACTGGTAACAGAGAAATTCTTTGTGCGTGGCGCGCAGGCTGGGTTCTCTATTGGACTATTCCTAAAACCAGTCCGTGGCCTGAAAACCACGCACCAAAAATCTAACCTATAATCTGTGGAATATTTCACCTCGCTAATCTCTACCCTAAAATTTTAATACTGTCTGGACCCAGTTATCAGGGATTCTTTTTCAAAACTAAATTCCACACCTATACATGTTCTATATTTTCCAGACCTAACAATGATGCGAGTCTAGATGCCTATATCAAAACTATCTAACATCCTTGATACACGTCTTTGAGAATCTTTGAATCTCCTAATTTACGATTGTTATCTGGCATCAATAACTCTTCTACCACTACTACCCATATAATCTATGTGTTCTGGCCTACCTTGCTCCCCTAATGGCTAACAGATTTCACACTCCTTTCTTGATATATCTTACTACATTTTACATAACGCTTTACTTCCTTCCATCCAAACATGCTGAGCACTCTACCTTTAGGGGCATATTCAGGGACATCAACTACTGAGTGCTTGCGGCTCCTCATCCCATACCTGAGGCAGAGAGGGGAGAGGCCCAAAACACTTCCTAGTTATTCTAACGATCATGGAACAGTTAATTAAAACAATAACATACACAGAACGTTCACTGAACACAATTCTTAACACGGCTTCGAATTTAATGTTCTCACACTAAAATCCTTCTCGATTAAAATACACCCATTATTCCTACTACCCGTTAAACCTTACCAACATCTTATGTAGCTCTAATTTCAAAACTTCCTATTTCTCCAGCGCTCCACCATCCCCAAACGTACTTTCTGCACTTTAAGCGGCTAATTGGGGCGTTTGCGTCGTTCTTTGCACAAACTATTACTTGGATGAATCATGCTATTGACTCCGATGATCTTCGCTCGACTGCTTGAAATACAGGTAGGGGCCTAGTATACTCGATGGAAATGAGCGGTTCATTCCATCCTCCAATAAACATCATTTCTCCATCAAATCGAGTTCGGATGGAGGAATGTTCTCGCTCATTCAGGAGAGAGACATTTCCTAATCGGAAATGGAAAAACTCTCCATCTCCTATCACTCTTCATAATTTCCAATTCTGCTAAATCTTCAGGGCATTATTCGACAGCTAAGGCAGCCTATCTCACCAAAAGAAAGCATTCGACACCTACTTGGCCTCTCTACTGATAAAAAATTTTAGGCCGTCTTGCACAAACATCTCTCAATCAACTATTTGTTAAATTTTCCTTATCTCCCTCTTATCCTCTAACGTTCTTCTTGCTAAATTCCTACTGAAACGCTAATCCTTCTTACTGCCTCCATTTCTCTTCTAAATTCTACCCTGGGACAATTCGGCATCCCTTCCTCCTGCTTCTTCCCTCCTCAGTTGTCCTATGCCTCTTCCCGTAATTACTGCCATGAATTCGGGATGATGGCATATTCATGAGAATCTCATGAACTCAGAAAGGCATAGTGGTCTGGCATGGCATTCCTCCCTATTTTTAAGAGGAGAATAGCTTCCAGACGCTGGCCACCTGTCCTACGTTCAAAACCTCATAACTCTCTGTGCCTTATGACTAGTAACATTTCCGTCAGTCTGAGAAGCGCGCACATATGTCAAAGCCATCACCGAAAAAGGGTTCAGCCGCTCTATCTTATAACTACCGATTCCTAACTACATACTACAGACTTGTATTCAATCTAAAATCTTTGAAAAATCCTTCTTAACTCTCATTTCCTGGATATTCTGGAATCTCATTCCCTTCCTTCCGATCACCAGTATGGCTCTCGTTGCACGTAGTCAACTTGACATACATCCTATTCTAACTGATTTATGGTCTTCGCCCTTAGGACTCATGCGAGTCTTGGGTGTAGGCACTCGACATATTCCAAAGGCCTTTTGAGTCGAGGTATGGACATGGTGTCCTACTCCTCGAAAGCTCCGTTCTTTGGTCTTCTCTCCTTCATCTTTGCCTACTCTTGTCACAGTCTTCTTCTCTGATCGCTTCCCAATCAGCACTCAGGTTGATGGAGCGACTTTCTTCCTCTCTTTTACCTGTTAATCTGTGGTGTTCACTCAATGTTCCGTCTTATACTCACAACTTTATTCTTACTTTCATCACTCGAAACCTCCTCAGCCATTACTTTACAAACTCAGCTTCCACTCTTTAGCCGAGACTCTCAACTCTCCATCTTCCAATTTCGAATTCATCAATCTTGCTCCCTCTTTTGCATAACTAATTGCGCTCCTCTCTTCAACTTTCCGAATCTCTTCATTCTTGGCCGACCTGACGGGGATTCCCGTGAGCCACCGAACCTTGTGAAATATCTAACTACTTGAAAACACTCAACATATTTACATCTCTCTCTCAAAAACACTTAACCAAACTCCCACTCCAACACCAGCCCTACCTTAACGTCCAATCACCTGTTCGCAAACAGGCCTCTTCTCTGGGATTCTACAACACTTAAACCAAAAAATTGTCTTGAAAACCTCAATATACAACAATGTTTCGCTAAGGTGCCTCAAAAGACAAGCTGGGGATTCCCCTGATTCCAGGTTGCGGAGAATTTTTTTCTTCATCCCAAGACCACAGCACTCCAGTTATGTAAGCCATTATCTCCGCCCTTCTTGGAGACCTGTCTCAATTCGGGGGCGTCGGCTTCACCCTTCTATTGGATAGAGGTGAGTCTAAAGCTAATGAGACTAATAAAGCGTCCCTACTTTCAAACTCTTTGACACCCCTATTCTCTGCGAACGTTCACGTTCCAGGGCGCACTATTTCTTCTTTCTCTATATGGTACTACACGTAGATGCTCAGGGGCGATGGCCGCCGCATCCCACCTCCATTGCGCTCATCTCGGAACCTCGTAATACAAGGAAATGCCTATTGCTCCGCATGAGAATTTTGAGGTGAAGCATCAGAAGAATCCCAGCACCTGTTATCGTATGTGGACCTCTCTCACTACACAAACAACGACCCAATCATCCCACAACAACAGACAAACAATTACTGTGCGTAACCCTTGCACAATGTCTCTGTTTTCTCCACAACTGTATTCTAATAACTCCTTTTCGTTTTCAAAAACCCACGTCTGCGCTCACTTCTTAGAGAATTTAGCTATAGTCTATGGGGATGATTTTCAATAGTATAATTGTATAATTTTACATGCCCCACCTATGAAGAAAGGGCCAATGCCCGAGCTGGACGCAGGCTATGTTGTTAATTGTTATAGAAAAAAAAAAAGAAAAAAAAAAAAAAAAAACATAGCTGCATAGTGCTGGCACCATCATTGTACGTATATCCTTCGTTGTGCTTCTTAAAGTCAATATCACTTAAGGTCACAGGCAGTCTGCAGGGAAATGGACGAACGGTAACCTGTCCCTGTCAAATTTTCCCCTCGCTAAGAGTAAGCCCTGTAATCCTACTATTGAGTATATCACACCAAACGTTGAACCGAGTATAGACCCTCTCAGTGATGGCTAGGAGAATGCTCTATGGGTTGGTTCTCCCAATGCATGAAACTTTCATTGTATACAACCCATATTATTGGTTTGTTTTAAAGCGAGCATTTTCATCGTAACATAAAGATTATCTTTCCAATAAGTCACTGCAACATCATAAGAAGGACAATCAATGCACAGCAGGATCCCAGCCGCCCATTCTTTCGGTCCCACGATAGCAAGACCATGCACATGTAGGGCCTATATGGTATACAGTATGCAACACGAATTCGTCAGTATGATTCTCCTTCACGATTATTCTCTCAAACCGGAACTAGCCACCTTGCAATGGAGGACGTTGATTCACTTCGTGATAGCAAAACAGTCACAACGTTACGACCGTCGAAGTGTACGGACAAACGACCCCCTTCCGGTATTGATGAGTTGAACTTATCGACCCTACTTTCGAAACCGATCTATAAACATCCTATGACATGCCATGCTGCCATCGTCATGGGATACGTTTCCTTTCTTGCAGCAGCTCCTGCGAGCATCCTGTCTTTGCCACCGTAAGTTACACATCCAAACCATGATCACGATCTCTTTTTCGATCCTGCGTATACTGGCCCTGGCCATGGTGTCCAAATGGTATGGCATCTGACTAAACATACACTCTGAGGAGCTTATCACGTCTTCACATACACAGTCATATGCATAAATGGGTAGGTTAACATACCCCATAATTCGATAAGCTGTTTAGCTGGTTTACACATTACATGGCCGTATTTATTAGGCTTAACATCAGTAAATCTAAAAGGGAATAAGAACCACCCTTGAACCATCATCTCACGCCCTAGAGCAAAAAAGACAATATCACTAAAGCAAATGATAAGAATATATAGTTAATATATAGTATAATATACATAATTATATAATATACTATATATTATTATATATATTATATATTATATATATATATATTAATATATAGTAAGTATAATTAACCGTATATAAACGTTTATTTTCTCGTATTTAATCTGTCGCTTGAGTATCCGCTTTCTAGCACTCTAGGACCTAGTCCCCCTCATAATTTCTGACCGCCATAAGATTTTGGCCTAGTCTGCCTTAGCAGTTAAGAGTCCTGGGTTAATGCCATTAGTATTTTAACTTAACTTCATGTTATACTGTATCGAATTCATTATAAGCAATACTAATTGATATAACCTATTGGTCATTTAACCTAATTATCATATTGCACACTGTTTTCTTGCTTTTGTCAGGCACAAATAATGTCCTACCAGAAACCACTCTAGTGTTCTATACGAACATTGCGGTGTATACACGAAACACACGTAATCAAAATAATGTATGGAGAGGAAGACCCACTCTCTGATTTGTTTATATGCAATTTTACAAGAAGCCATAAATCAAAATAATATCATTCCCAATCTCACAATTCAAGCTTTGTGTTCGATACCAAGTACCACTCATCCCATCCTCCTAATGAATATTAAATAATTGAACTTATACTTCTTACACATCTTAAGCTCTTAAACATTCTGATACAGTTAATACACGCTGCTCTAACATAACCCGTGAGGAAACCCCGTAATTATAAATATATATAATACTATATAATATATATATAATAATATATACTTACAGATATATATATTATTATTATATATACTTATATACTATATTATATATATAAAATAAAATATATATATATATATAATTAATAATATATCAAGCAGGAAAAAAACTAATTTAAATCCGCAATTCCGCAATTAGCTGGCAATTGCCGATGACAGATATTTGAAAAAATAGCTAAGCGGATACCTCATTAGCAAAATACGCTAAATATCATCTCCGCCAAATCCAGCATTAGAGATGTACTACCCACAAAAAAATTGTGAATTTCAAGATAGGAATGCAAAATTTATATTGCCACAAAAAATTTTCACAGCTTGGCTCATTCTTTAGATACCAATCTGCAGCAAACCGAATAAAACGGCTATTATTTTGCTTCATGTTATTTCATGTTATTCTTATTTAACATACACGTTATTGATTAATGTTATCTTCAAGCTTGATTCATGTTATAAATGATTTAAACATAACAACTATATTCTTTTTCTTATCTATACAAATTCTTCAAGCTTAGGTAAAAAGATAATTTATGAAAATGTTCAGCACCAAATTTCAGTAAATGCTATTGTAACCAGTAAAACATAAATTGATGATATAAAATAACTATCAACATTTGTCCCCAAACATCGACAAGTTTCTTCAAAACAATATATTACATATAACTGTATATACTATATAATATATAATATATATTCATATATATATATATATAATCTAATATATATATATATAATATCAGTATCATATATATGATATATATAAATATATATATATATATCTATATATATATATATAATTATTAATATCACCTAACACACAAATTAATATAATAACAAATTAATTCTTGACATATTTCCCAACGAGGAAGAACTACTAGGGATAAGTAATTATCCGGCTTATCCGGCCGAATAAACAATGATAATCATCCGGCCGAGCAGAATACGGATAGTCAAAAACCTGGCCGGATACCGGATAGAGATATCCGGCCCATCCCTATATATATATATAATATACTATTAATATTAATATCATATAATATATAAGTACTTATTATATATATAATACTACCTGTATAAGACGTCAAATATATTATTATATACTTAAATCATTTTGAACACATATAAATATATCTATATATATAATATATATATTATACTATACATATAGTAATATATATATACTGGTAATATATGACATACTATACCGTATATTAATATTATAATACTCCGGTATATATATATATCTATCACTATAGTAATATATAAAACTTTAAACCATCCCACCCTATTTATATATATATATCATATATATATATATTATATCATTATGCTAATAAATATAT
>JABUQX010047368.1:0-2500 GCA_015478945.1 Trachelipus rathkii | reverse complement strand
CATCCTCCAGACAACATATCATATACACATACTTATATCCATACCCCTCTTCTAGACAACATCTTACAGACATCCCTATCCCTTATATCCATACGTGTAGGGAGAAAAATTGCCCACATCGTATGTCCTGCGTGTCGTAGAAGGCGACTAAGGGACGGTGGAAGTTAGGTTGGCTGCCTACTACCACTTATCTTTTGCCAGGAATGCTAATGCATGCCTCGGAGAAGGTCGTGATCGCAGTAAGCGCCCTTCTATCCTTCGGCGAAAATGTATGAATCGTATCTGTATATGAAATGTCAGAGGAATAAATGTTGAGGAGATGAGGAGAGAGGTGATGGATGTATTTAGAAAGGGCAAATTTGATTTGCTTGCTGTGACTGAAACAAAGATGAAAGGAAACGGTGAAAATGAGTGGTGTGGTGTGAAATGCGTTTGTGTTGCTGTGGAAAGGAATGAGAGGGGGATAGAAGGATTTGCAATTCTGATGAGTGAGTTGTGGTAGAGCTATGGTAGATTTTGTGTGTGTGAGTACTAGAAGTCTAAAGGTTAAATTTAAGTTTGAAAAGGTCAAAATTTGTGTGGTTGCGACATATGATCCATCTGAGGGTAATGTTGAAAAGAGTGCGATTTTCTGGGATAATCTGAATGATGTTTTGGATGGGGGGAATAGGAGATTCAGTTCATTTGCCACATATCTGCCCATTCAAGGATTTTTTTTTACAGTTGTCACCACCACCCACGGGCAGAGCCCTATTCAAGTAGGGGGTGTAGTACTCTCAAAAGTTCACCCTCTAGCGCAAATTACGCATATGAGCACAGAAGCAGGCTTTAAAGTGAGGAGATTAAATTCAGCAGGAAATACAGAAGATGGAAGAAAATTCCACAGAACAGAGGTGGTGGGAAAGAAGGAAGCACCACAGCAAACTAGCCTGGAGTTACCAATGTCAACACAATACTCGTGCGCAGATACAACACCTATTGTGCTACGAAGGCGTCGTAAAGGTGGTGGTACGCGAGTGATAAGTTCCCTCGAGCACCTGCCGCTGCGGTACCTATAGGATAGAGATAAAGCATCAACATCGCGCCGCAAAGATAGAGGGTCAAGTGAACTGGAAAGTACAGAACAGTTTATAAGCCTTTTTGCCGTTGACTCGACCCTGTCCAAAAGCCGGGTGAAACCAGAGCCCCCCCCAGATATGAGAGCAGTACTCCATACATGGGCGGATGAGACCTTTGTATAGCGGAGCAACTGAGAAAAGGAGGAAAGTCTCACAGTCTAAACAGAACTTCCAGTTTTTTTGAGGCCGCCCTAGCAACCGTTGTGATGTGAGGTTTCCAAGACATTTTTTTGTTCATGTTAAGGCCAAGGATGTTTATATTGTCAACAGGAGAGACAGGAAAGTTAGAAGGTATTTTGGAGAAGGAGATTTGTGAAGTTGGGTTTTTAAAGAATTGAATTTCACAAAGTTATTTCTATCCATCAGCGAGAATAAAATCGGAAAGATTAAGACGAGAGGCAATTCCAGAAGTAAAAGTGGGAGTAGAATTTATATGAGTTAAAGAATGAAGGGTCGAGTCATCGGAATACGAGTGGATAGAGTTAGAGGTGCAGGTGAGAAGATCATTAATGAAAAGTAGGAATAAAGTAGGAGATAAGACAGAACCCTGAGGAACACTACTATTGACAGAAAAGAAGAAGTCACCCCCATCAACAACAGCCGATATTGAGCGATTTGAAAGAAAGCTAGATATAAGTAAGCAAAGAGAAGGAGGAAATCCAAAGGAGGGGAGCTTGGAGAGCAGTGACGCGTGCCATACTCGGTCAAATGCTTTGGATATGTCAAGCGCCACCACCCAAGTCTCCCCGTAGTTCCTAAGAGTGAAAAACCATAAATCGGTTTGATAGGAATGTATATCGCCAGTAGACTTCGTGCAACGAGAGCCGTACTGGCGATCGGAATGAGTTTCCAGATGATCTAAGAAGTGAGTTGAGAAAGGTTTCAAAGATCTTAGATAGAATACAAGTGAGAGCTACAGGGCGATAGTTAGAAGGATCAGAGCGGCTTCCTTTTTTTCGGAATAGGTTGGACATGTGAGAGCTTCCAACACTGAGGGAGGGAAAGTGCTAGTATTGAGACATAGAGAATATAGTTGAGCTAGGGGCCGAAGAGATTAGCCTTTTCAGTTGGAGAATTAGCAACACAATGATCAGATCGAATAAGAGGAGGAAAAGCAGATTTACAGAAGTTGCTAGAGATGAAAGATTTGTCAGTAGGAGAACCAAGGAGGTTAGCGCACTCTCCTTTGATGAAAGCCAGCTTTGCTCGTCGAAGAGTATCCCTGCAACGATTTCTAGCTGAATGAAAATTAGCGAGAGTGATAGGAGAACGAGAATTTTTCCACACTCGATAGGCACTGTCTCTAGCCTGAATGGCCAGAAAATAAGCACGATCGAACCATGGATTATGAGGAAAGAAAGATTTGGTTTATAAGGAATGAA
>JABUQX010047367.1:10000-30389 GCA_015478945.1 Trachelipus rathkii | reverse complement strand
TTCTAATGTATTCTCTGAGGCCAATTTCACAACTGTGTCATCAGAATCATCCTCTAAAATCAGACAGTTAGAAAAAAGAATCCATGATATCAAGCGCTCCAAGGTAATATCAGGAAATTACATTTTTCCATAATTAATATGATCAATTTTGAGAATGAAATTTATATCTTTCAAATATGTTATAGAACATTTTTGTGCCCTAGGAAAAAGAAAAGAAAGACAGTAATAAATCAAAAATTAAGAGAAAATGAGTATCCACAAGTAATTATCAATGTTGTCTAGGAAAACCTACAGAAAAGTTGGACACTAACATGAAAAGACTGTTGTAACCGACATTGAACCCTGCCACAGGGGTGACCCCAAACTTCAACACGTGGGCCAGCGAACTTTTATTTAATAACGTTTAAATCTGCAAGGTCCTCTCTGAGAAGTTATGTGAGTAGTTCAAGTTTTATTTACTTTCCAAGTCACTTACCTCTTATGATCGAGAAGTGCCTCGGCTTCATTTTTTTTATTTCTAATATATTCACAGTGGGGGCCATAGTTCTCTAAATTATGTGAACAAAAAGCGGAGCATGTCGCCGACATTTTTAATAGGAGTACACTGAAATTATTCTGCGAGGCACATAGTATAACCCAAATGATGGTGAAAAAACGCCTAGCCATCACGCAAAATTGGAGACAGAGAAATCCCTAATATTCTGTAGAGAGCACAATGTTCGCCTTTATATTGAACCAATAAGAGAAAATCAGATGACAGTAAGAAGTCAACAAGAGGTCATATCAAAGACTTCCCACTTCATAAAATTGCTTAGAATGTCATATTAGGAATTTAAAAATGTTACTGTTATATTAAAACATTTTTTATTTTTTTATTATATTTTGCTCATTTTTTTCTTTCCGGTTATCAGTAATAGCCAATAGTAAGAGAATATCTTTAGCTCAGTGAGATCTAATCAAAGAAAATTTTACATTTTAATCTAAAACTTAAAGAACCCATAATAGTTTGAACTACCTTCAATAATTTCTGAGATATATGACAATTTCAGAATCCGAAAAGTAAGAGAAAGATAGAAATTGACGAGGATGAAAAACTAAAGAACACACAATATTAAGATCTAAATTAAATGTTTCTAACCTTTTTTAGATTTCTATTTCCAGCATCAAAAAACAGAAAAAAAAACCGACAAGGAAATGAAAAGGAAAAGAAAAGATAAGTAATTGAGTCAGTTAATGGTGAATTTTTTTCTAAAAGAATATATTCGTTTTTCCAGATTTGGAAAGCCTATGACAGAGATAACAGTGGCTTTATAGAAGCAGACGAGCTAAAGGTATGAAGACAAAGCGTACCTTCCAAACCTTTATCTTAAATTAAAATAAAAACTAAATCAGTGTTATCTTCATCTGCTCGCAGAAATATATTTTACTACAAACTTCTGATTTTTGAGAACATTTAAACGAAAACAGAAAAGGTTTTATCATAAATAAAAATGAACATGAATTTACAACCATCAAATTTGGCTCTAGTGCTCCTTATGGATACACCATCGGAAAATTTGGTATTTTGACGATACCTTAAAAGAGCGAACATTGAATAAATGAAAGAAAACGACCTAAAATATCCATCTTCCGAGAGAAGCATATACTATATTTATGGAGGACTATTCGTCAATTGACAGAGAACGATCAATCTAATAATCTTGGCGTTTAAAACCAAGTATTACAAAAAAATAGAGAAGACTCGTGGAATTTGCACAGACTCCACTGTTAGAAGAACAAAAACAAGAAGAGATAAATACAAGTCGAAAAGCAATTGCTTGTGTTTAACGACGTATTACGCGATGATTTACTATATAGAGAACATGAAATACTGTTATGACCAGATTACAGATTCTAGGTTCGAATGAACTGGGTTCTCACTAGGAATCAGATAAAATTAAGCAAATTAACAATCTTGAAAAAGTTGGGAACACACACTGTGCGATAGAATCTACAAAAGTTTCTAGGATTATTAGTATTATGGATGGGACTTGTTCGTTTAGGTAAAATCCAGGCGTATTGGAGTACAAACCCAATCTAACAAACAACTTATAAAGCAGTAAGAAAAAAATCATGACGAGTTGTGATGTTGAAGCTGATGCCTAATGGAAGCAAGCGAAATCGCGTTTTCCGGTGTTCATAAAGCAGTCCTCATATATAGTAAGAGTAAAGGTCACTAAGCTCCAGCAGTCTTTCCATAGCATTTTACTAATGGGAGAGGATGTTGTCATTGACGAAACGCTTGTTCCTTGGAGGGGAAGGCTAGTTTTCAGACAGTATATTCCTAACAAAGCACATAAGTATGGAATTAAACTATTCAAACTGTGTACCAAAACAGGCTACACATATAGCTTTCAAGTTTACACCGGGAAGTCTGAAACTGGGGAGATGGTAAACTTCAATTGGCACAGAATATCTGGTTTGACAGTTGATGGCAAGGCCTACTCAACAACTTGGGCCGAACCCCTATAGTTGGTATTCTAACAACAACGTCTTGCTGTCAGAGTTCCTAAAGAAAAAAACCCATGTAGTTGGGACTTGTTTTCGATGCTAACAGGAAGAGATCTTAATCCTGCAGGACGGAAAGTTATCGATGCCTAACATCTAAAAGAAGCGGTGAAATTCGTTTATCTAAACCAAAAATAAGTAGATATTAATGGGGTAGTAATTATTAAAAAATGAAGAAAAGACTAAAAAGCTATCAGCTGTTAAGATAATTTCATTCATCTAGGTATCTTAGGTTTTAGCACCGCTATCACATATTGATGATCCAAGAATGATCACAATTCTTGAAGATCCGGAATCAAGTCAATGACCATCAACAAGAAAAGAAGAGAAAAGCGGAAATCAAAAGAAACCTAATAGAAATAACTTTGGCATACAATAAAGGTAAAGCTCAGGAATAGATCCTCCTGATCAGCTTTCATCATATGCCGACAGCCCTCAAGAAGAGTAGCAATGTGTATACGTAAAAAATGAGCAATTGGGAGACTGTTGCTGGGAATTTATGCTGTATGTCAATTGCCTCAAAGTTGTGTAATATAACCAATTACAATAAAAGAAATAAAATCGAGCAGTTTATAAAGGTTGGCTATCTGACACCGACTCAGGGATTTCTAGAGAAGAGTAAAATAAGGCAAATTCTAGGAAGTCAAAGGGTATTCAAGGGAGATAGTCAAGAAACATGTATAGTCAGTGTTACAAAAAGAGATTCAAATGACAAGAAGTTGAGAGACAATGGCTAAAAAGGGCCCTAGAGTTGGACAACCACTGCAAATAATTTAGTGGAAGAAAGCTATATAGTGTATTGAATTTTCTATTGTCAACATTAACATAGCGAGCAAAAGTATTTTTAGGAGATAATAACTGATTTCCAAATAACATATATAGTGTAAATTATCATACTTTTCTGAACATGATTCTAACTTCAAGCCATTATTTTAGATTAATACTAAAAATAGATACATTCGAAAACGAAAAAAGAAATATTTAGAAAAAAACAAAAAAAAATTAAAACAAAAAAAAAAAAAAACCAAAAAAAAAAAAAAAATACAATAAAATAAAACAAAAAAAAGGATCTCCATAACAGCTCCACGTGCCGGGACCTGGGTCATGCTAAAGGTTTGAGTTAATAAATAATAAAGTATAATACACTGTCAAAATACTGTAACTTTTTCGCATATATTTACAATAGAATTAAACAAATTTCAAATAGCCTACTAAATACCAAAATGTTCGATCCAGAGGCCATATATAAGTAATAACACTGTAAAATTGCAGATATCCAAGCAACCTGATTATGATATCAAAAGGCTTCAACTGAAATGTGACTGTCAACCAAAATTGGTTGACATGGCCTATTTTAGAAAGTTCCATGATACCAACTCACAAATTGGGTGGACATAGGCAGTTCATATGGTGTTAAGTAAGTCTCTACATTACAGTGTCACACTAAATGACTGGAGTTATATTTCCATAACAGTGTGCATGAGTACAACTTATAGTGGTGCTTAACATGCACTTACTCGATAAGACCAAATGATTACTATTTGATTTTTCTCCTTCCAATGTTGTGAATAAGTAAACTTTCGGTGACCATCCATGGATCAATGCTATATATGCGCCTGTGTGCCGCCCGGAGCTGGCAGTCGGGCTTCTGTGAAACGCAGCTTAATAATATATATATAGTAATATCATATGCTGCCTGAACGTGAAGCTAATAGTATAGCATATTAATACTAGATTATAACTTATATCGTAATAGTATATATTAAATATATAAGTATATTAAGTGTAATATACAATATATATGATATTTATAATAATTGTATAATTAGGTACTATACTAAAGTACTTGATAGTAGAGTTAGAATATAAATATATTTAAATTTATAAATATAGAATAATTAATAATATTTTAGGTGGTATAAATATACTATAATTATAATAAATATAATAATTTCAAATACTACATTATATATATATCATAATATCATATCATAGTATTATTATTAGTATATATCTAGTTATAATAGTATTTTAAACTTAAAAACAAGAATATGATATATATCCTATATAGTATAAAGTTATATATAAGGTTCAATATTAAACAAATAAAGGTCACTTATTGAAAAGATATAAATGGAAATATAAAAATACTAATTATAAAGCAATAATTAGATGAAAATAAAATTACATTATTTAGGAAAAATTGTTTAAAAACTTTTAAATATATTAATTAAGAACAGAATGTCAGAAAATACATGATGTCTCAAAAAAAAAGTAGAATAATTTATACTTGTATATAGGTATAATATAATCTATATGATAAATATAGAATCTACTTATATAAAGTATAAATATTAGTATGATATAGATATTTATAAATATATTTAATACAAAATTAAGAGCTCGAATAACTATATATTAATATATTTCATATATTATCATTATATTATTATAATTTTAATTATCACGAGGTAATTATTATATTATATTAATATATAATATGAGTAATATATAAATAATTATCTTATTCAAATATATAATTAACTCATATTATATTATATTGTTATATATTATAAATATATATCATTATGTTATTATTATTATATTATAGAAAGGATATATTATAATGTACAACTACATTTTTAATTAATAAAATTATTATTATGTTATATTTATGTCTAAGTAAAATATTGATATTATATATCGAGTTAGTATATTTATATAAAGTTATCACCCTATCTGCTCATTGAATATCCATCTTGTGCCTAAATTTAACGTATAATTTACGTGAAGTGTTCCGGTAGGTTGTAGTTACAAATACGTTCCCTCAATCTCTTTATAATGTGCATAATTTGGTCCTTTATCCTAGGAGACTGGTCAATTAGAGAACTACAAATGCTACCCAAAAAGAAAACAAATGAACATTTTTGTCTCTCACATTCGAGAATTTTTGCTCAGAAAAATGTAAGAAAAAAGAAATGTAACAGAGGTTTGTGTATATAGATAATATCATATTTTTGATAATCTATACTAACATATGTCAACATGAAAAAGCCTGCACCGCACCAAAAAGTATTATCCTTAAGCGTCTTGTCTGCAGCAAAGATCAGAAGAATCGTACTCATATCGGAAGTCAGATACGAGAAGCCCGATCACTGCATATTTTATTGTAGTTGCCCACTAAGATATTCCTTTAGTTATGACAATTAAACTAATGAATAGCTATAATAATAGAACATATTAAACATTATATTTTTTTTTAAACTAATAGTGAATCCCCAATACGGTAAACTGACAAAGATGGCAGAGAGTTCGGGCTCATCTCGAGCCTCCCGGTGGACAAGACGTTATGTGGAACTCCGTACCCGCATCTGTCCCGTCGAGCTCGAGACCCTAGAATTGGGAAAAATAAAGAAAAAAATTATAAATTAATTTTTTTGGTCATTATGAAAAATAATCAAAAAAACAAGAAAAAAAAAGATTTTAGGGTTAGTTAGTATATTTATGAAACTTTTATTCTAATAAAGTTCTTCGATAAAGTCTATAGAATAATTTATTGTATTAATGCAACTTGTTCAAACATCTTCAAACCCCTTATTTATTAAAATTAGCCTGCTCCCCTCTCTCACATCTTACTTCGCGGCTATTCTACTCTGCCTGTTCCTCGATCATCTAGTTTTTGTCTGATCATATGGTCGTCTCTCGCATCGATCAGTCATTCTCTCTCTCTCTCATCTCCGCTCTCTCTCTTTTCCTCTCTCTATACACTTAACTCGGTACCTTTTCTAGTCTACTTCCTCTTACTCTCACAGTCCATATGATAATATAAATATTGATGCAACAGTTGCTAATTGCTTGTTAATAATGCAATATAATAAATAATAATACTTAGTTTATACTAGTATAACTATTGTTTGTTATAAAATCATTACTTATTATTAATGAATGATATATTAATTAGATAAAGTCATACTTAAACTCACTAATATTATATTTCCTCTTCTCCATCCCAGGATCTTATATTCCCTCCTGAACTCCAAGTAAGTCTTTTTAATTATATACATAGAGACAACCATTGGTGCAGATCACCGCACGATGAGGGGCCGGTCTTACAGGATGAGTGGGCCCTACGGTGTGCCGCAGCGCGTACACCTAGTGCGCGCCCACCTAACCAATGAAGTATATATCCATAATACGAGATAAAGATACCAGTTTAAAAAAAAATTTTTATTCATTACAGATAAATATATATATAAGTATATATATTAAAATTAGTATTATAGTAACTACTTATTTTAGTAAAACTAATATATTTTAGTCGTTATATGGTTTATTAGTATAGTTTCCAATATATACCTATTATTTTATCCTATGTAGATCAGTATATAATATTCAACTATATATGAACTACTGACGCTGGATATAATTTTTGAGAGAAGGGTATATACATGTAATTTTCGAGAGAGATAAAGTCTCAGGAAGGATTCCCAGGAAAGTAAAAAATGAAACTAAAACTGGGCACTGTGGGAATGAGGACTTAAACAAAGTAGTATAAATCTAACCTAACCATGATACTCCACAAAAAACAAATAAAAAAGAAGAGTGTTGGACAATTAGACAGACAAACAGACAGATTGACAAACGGAACAGAATTGGAACAGCATATAGGAGATACAAGTGTTAAGAAGTTCATCAAGAAAACCAACTGCAAATGGAGGATTGTAAAGTAACACAAACAGTACAAGAAGACATTACTGTGGCAGAAGAATACAGGCAATGCACGAACTAACAAAAACGCAGGATCTTACGAAACATGGCCACCAGGAATAAAACTTCTATTATTATGTGATAATCATTCTGGCAAAGATGCTATGAAGATGCTGGATAAATTATAGAGAGAAAATAAAACGCCTTTGGAAAATGCAAATACGGTTCTAAATAGAGACCGAGGGAAATAAACAACCTTTCTTAATCGAGAGAAGAGAGGCAATGCCTGAGCTCGAAGAAAACACGTAGTGGAGAGCGACGTATATTCCTATTTCGCACGGAAAATTACTTGATAACGTTAGAGGACAGCCCGAGTGAGAGGGAGGGAAATACGAATGAAATAACCAAACCTAGAGTCCAAGACTAAATAACTTGAGGAAATTGAATGATAGATGATAGATGGATAGTGAGACAAGAAAGGCGAATTATAAAACTAATCTCGTTTATTTGAAGTAATTAGTGACTGAGGGCTTAATATGAAGCATATTTCACAAACAGGAGAGGGGAATAAATCACTTTCTATTAATTGATAGACACTCTAATTGAAACATACAATAAGGGGGGGGGGGAGGGAGGGCGGGGGGGAGGGGGGAGGCGGGGGGGGGGAGGGGGGGGAGGAGGAGGGGGAGGGGTTACAAGACAAAAGAAAAATAATACCCAGAACACTGGAAAAAAGCAGTAATCTGTCCGATATACATAAAAAGGGAGATAAAAGAATAAGCGGAAATTATATAGAGGAATAGTATTTTTGGTGGAGGTGAGTAAAATATATGAGAGGAACTCTTGGAAAAAAGATTGAGGAAGTGGAGTCCAGGACAAGATTGGGAAAAATGGCAGCATCTGTTTCAGAACGACAGGGATAAACACGTACCAGTCAGACTAGATCTTTACAGTGAAAGATGCTAACAGAGAAATCATAGAGTGTAATGAGAAGGCATGAAAAGGAGTATGATGCATTCATAGACTTGGAAAAAGCATTCGATAGATAAATAGGGAGCCACACACCTGTGATTAGGTGTTAGAAATCTAAATTAATGCTATACTCAGACAAGTCTGATTGAGCCATCAAAAGTATGTATTGAAAATCCAATAAATACGGTTAGAGGACAGGAATAGAAGAAGTGGCTTTGAAAGTGAAAATCGGAGTTGAACGGGAGTGCCACTGTCAACTATTGCTCTTTCGCACTGTACCTGGCAGAAATGCTTTAAAGAGTACTGCACTAAGGAGAAATAAGGAACACATTTTGTGTTTTAATGCGATGATGCGGCAGTGATCAACATCATGTGAGCTCAAGCGACCTGAAAGAACTGTAAATAGATGACATTTGAGGTACTGAATGAATGTCATATGGGCAATTGAGAATAAAAAAAAGAGAAAAGCGAAATAAATGGTTATTAATGCAAGCAGAGGGAAGATATTAGTCATATGAACATAGGAAGATTAATAAGGTCTTAAGCAAGTGAATACCGATAAAGTATTTGGGCGTGGATAAAACATCTGAATAGACACGGAAGACAAGATGAAGGAATTGAAAAAGGGAGAATTGGAAAATTTTCACAGAATGTGGAATGTTATACCCGTTGCTAAAGGAGAAATGGATACCCAACAGAATTAAAATAATATTATATAGTATTAAAACAATTCTGAGATCCTATATTGATTTGTATGAATCTGATGCTGGAAACAAAAATTGATACGATACAAAGAAAAGCAGAAATAGAAAGCTACGGAAATGAAGTGTACTTAAGACTCTCAAATTAGAAAGAGTATCGGCTGAGGAAGACAGAATGAGGACTAGAGCCTAGTGAAGAGAAGAACGTGGGGCTGACCCTGTTTCTTGAAGAATGCGTTGGAAAAGAAAACCCTATTAAGTATGGTCTTGGACCACATATTAAAAAAGAATGAACGGACGGGAAAGACATTGAGATAGATTGATATGGATATAGACGAACAGTAAAGGTACGAGACCAGCAGGAAGACCGAGGAAGAGATCTGTAGATGGAGTTGCGGCATCTGCGAAGGCAACACGTAGAGTGAAGTAGAATAGAAGAAGCGAACATTTGAAGATAGAAATTTTTGGAGAAGATTCTGGAGGAGTAGCCCCTGACAGGCATACCCTACAAACCAGGTGATGGATCTTATGGTACAAATAAAAAAAAAAAAAAAAAAAAAAAAAATAAAATAAAATATATATATATATAAATATATATAACAATTATACCATATATATTATAGATTTAATATATATATAATATAATATATATAATATATAATATTGTTAAACGATAAAAGAGCTATATTAATTTTTTTATATATGTAATAACCTTATAATTAAATACATGGCGTAGGCAGGGGGAGGGCAGGGGGGCACATGCCCCCCCTAAAAATCTTGGCGAAATATAAAAATGAACTTTATATGTTTGCCAGACGACGTTTTTAAGAATTTATTATATATATATAAAACTGTTCATAACAAAAAAAAGTAAATCGATCGATAGATACTGAAGAAATAATTACTAATTACTAATATTATAAAATCATACATATTTTTATAGTTTAAATGTGTTTTCGTTTCATTATTGGCTACTGAAGTCAACTAGCTGTATGCTTTTTGTTCAGCTAGCTTCTTCAAAACATTGTATATCTCCGCTTGGAACTCTTCAGCTATGTCGATAGCACTTTGACGGCATGACAAAAGCTGCTATAATATTATATAATATAATATAATAATATATACATCATATTATTATATTAAATTATACTATATATTTATACAACATAATATATATATATATATATATTAATATATATATAATATATATACACTATAATATTATATATATATAATACGTTATATATTCAAATCTTGACCGCCCCCACATAACTTGAATCCTGCCTACGCCCATAAGTAACATAATTTAATTCTATTTTATAATAGAAACTTAGAGAAATTAATTTAATTAATATTATTATACTTATATATATATATATAACACATAATTACATATATATTATAATGTATAAGTTTATTATATATATAACGAACTTTATATAGATATCTGACACCACAAAATTCATCAGGATCTCCTTTGCCCACCCTGGAAAAAATAAATATGTGAGGTCGCACTATTAGCTATATCCTAAACAAATACATGTAATGATAAATAAGTTTAAGATACACAACAACAGAGACAAAATAAACTACAAAAGAAGAGAATAAATGAAAATAAAAAAAGAAAAAATTAATAAAACCTTTTTACATAAAGTTTTTGAGCTCCACACTCAAACAAGAAACATGATCGGTAGGGTAAAAGTAATTGTTTTCTAAAAAATATTCTTGTTAGGAAACCATGTAACAAAGAATCAGGGATATTTTTGATGTGGGTATGAAATTACTGAGACCATTAACAAACAAACTTGAGCCTATATATATATATTATTATATATTTAATATATATATATAATATTATTATATATATATATATTTACTATATATATATAATAATATATATATATAGTAGTATAATATATAACTATATATATAGTATATCACAGCCAGTAGGTAGCTATTATAATATAAGTATACTATTATATATAAATATATACTAGTATAATAAATATATATATATATAAATATACCTCTATATATTTAATATAATATTATATATAATTTATAAATATAAACATAATATATTAATAATATATTATCTATAATATATATATACTTATACTATATATAGTATAATAATATATATATTAATATATAATATATATATATATATAATACATTTATATATTAATAATAACATAGTATAATATATTATAATATATAAACTAATTTATATATAATATATATATATAATTATATAATATATATATATATATATATAATATATAATATATACTGAATACTATGGTGACCGCAAGTAGGAGCTATATTATTATATAATTATATCTTATATATATAATAAACTATATACTATTAATATATAATTATATATTATCATTTAATATTATATAAATATATATATATAAAGAAAAAATATATATATATACATATTATATCACTGCCCATTGGGAGCTCGAACGACGGGGAGAACAGATGGGGGAGACGTGAAGAATTTTCCATACCACGTAGAGGAGGGGCGGAGGAACCCCCGCGAATCCCAAATACCAAAGAGCGAGTGTTCCAGGAGGGGGGGAGAAAGGGGGGGGAAAAAAAAATAAAATGAGTCCTATCCTTAATCGTTCCAGGAAGGCCGAAAGACCGACTCCCGCCATCAAGGGCGGTCTACCCTTGGGTAGACAAATTAGTATTTAAAAAAAATAATAAACTAATGGGTTACCCCAAGGGTAACCTTTATGCGGTAACCCCATCTAGATTTAAAAAAAAGTGCATTTCACTAACTAAATAAGAACACAATTAAACGTCTTAATATTTCCGACTTCCGTAATAATTTTATCGTAAACATAACAACTTTCAAATAATTTCAATCACTAATCGCTATTCCCAATTTCCAAATGATTCATAAAACAAAAAAGCAAGATTGCGGAGCATCGGCCCTAAAGAAATCCATCCCTAAAACACAATATAAACTTATATAAATTTTTTAAATTTCCAAATATAAAAGTAAACTTTACTAAGTTAACTACTCACCGACATACATTTGTATCATATTTTCTTATATATATAAAATTTCAATCTTTTTTTGCTTTAAATAGTTTTCAACCCCCATCGTGATTCATTCATGATCCTAATCTGAAGCGAATGTATTATTTGATATCTCGTTTTGATAATTCATAAAGTGAAAATAAACTGTTTTTGATTATTATTGTGTTCAAGAATATTTTAAGAGTTCTTATGTTTCATTACGAAGATTCGTAATTCCACTACAGAAGTTTGATATCCAGGTAAAATAAATTTACGATATATATAGGTCAAGGTGGACAGCACGCCCTATAATATACGAGTAAAGTGCCCATAACCTTATTCTTAGATAATATAAAAATGAATCACGGAATGGGTATGGCATACTGTATCACTTTAAAAGGATAAACCTTCATGTAATAAAAAAGTATGTGTGAAATAAGGGCACGACTAGAAAACAATGTTACTTATATTTAATTTTTTTTATAAAATTTATTCTTTTTATGAAGTTAACAAATTATAAATAACACGTTAATACTTTTAAGTATATATTCATCAAGTTCTTTTTTAAATTATTTTATTTAAATTTGCTCACATATCATAATTAAAAGAATCACTTTTTCAAGATATTTTTATTGAAAAAATACATTATTATTATTAAATACCATATTTATTGTAAAATATATTTAAGTTATGCATAAACCTTAATACAGGAACATGATGGTACACGTGCGCTTATTCTAATCACTGGGGGGGAGCCTCGCCTTATATGGGCCTTTGCATTCTATCAATCAAAAGATTTAACACACTGCTTTTTCACTAACAACTCGTATCACTATAATACGGTTAGTAATTTATTTACTTTTACAATGTTATGATTCATATTATTATTATTTATTATGTAATTAATTATAATATATTAATTACATATATAGTAGAATCAAAACTGAGCGACCACCTCTGTCCAGAATAAGTCTCGTGGAGGTACACCGTCCCTATCTTTGGGAGTTGATTAAAGACACAAAAGTAAATGGCCCTCAAATTTCGGTATATGATGTTATTATTTTTCTTACCCCTTATATTCCTATTGGACGTTAGTAACCTCTGATCGTGAACTTCCTTGAAATTCTATATCAGAAAGATAATTAAAAGCTTGGAGATAAAAAACTGTAATAGTTAAATAAACTTCTTGGGGTTGGTTGCCTTTGGGGAAATGTTTAATCCCGTAAATCCATGATTAGTTATATGACTCTTATCTTAAGCATGACCGTAATAATAATCTTTAATTACTACACTTAAAAATGTTATTGCTCCTTATGAGTAGGAAGGTTTAAATCCAAATATTTTGTCACAGTTATTTCCCTACTAAATTTTCGTATAGAATTAAGTAAGAGTTTGTTGCTTAGGCAGCACTGTTTTATTGATAACTTCAATCTTAGCTTGTTATTATCTCTTCTTCAGTTTCACAAAATTTCTTAGTTATTAAAAATGAAACTTCGTAGTACACGTATTTAAAATATTGGGTAGGCAACATTTTTAAATAACTCATCGTTAAAAGAAATTATTAAGTCCTGAAAATACTAATAGGAAATTTTATTTCCAATTTGGAAGTAATATTTTACTTTCATTTCAACCTTATTTTATAATTTCGGTTATAGAAAATACTTTCTACATTTTTCACATATAAAACTACTGAATAATTTAAACATGAAAAGGTTTATCAATATTGATTAATAATATTGAAGTTTTTAAAGGTTTCATCAGTTTTTCAGAGGTGGTTGAATGATCCGTTGTATGTTATTTATGATCTTCTCTTATTGATTTTGAGGGTAACAATTCTATTAGTTTAATTAAGGAAATTTCTATAATTTTGTTAATATTTATGCGCTTTGCACAAAATAAAAATCAGAAGACTTAATTCTACGGAATTTGCAACATCGATTTAAATATTTTTTTTATGTCTCGAGCAGTTTGATTTACAGTTCCAATTAGTGACAGAAATTGAGTTCCAATATTTCGAAAAAGCATATCTTGGAAAGATGTGTTCTAAATAAAATTTTAGGATTGTTCCTTCTCTGAACTATATCAAAAAAGTGAAAAAGTTAGTTAATTTTTTTCTGGAAAATGTTGAAAAAAAAGTTCATGCTTAATTAAAGTGAAAATTTGTTATAAATTTTATTTTAATTGCCCGATTGATATGCCACTTTCAGAGCAGTTAGGATATTGCAGGTTACAAAACTTTCATTGAAATAATTTTTTGTTTTGTATTCAACCATTTTTGTCTTTGCCATTTTTTACTTTCTATGAGATGACATCCACGAAACCAGAGGTTAAATTGTTGGGCATTCAAAAGAATTCTTTGTTGAATAAAAGATGTCTAACTCACCCATTCTAACAACTCTAAAACTTCCATATGTAATAGAATAAACGGTAAAAAATTATTCACCCCATCCATTCCCGTTCCATAGTATATAAATTTTGTTTACATGCGTATTAAAACATAATAATCATATTTCGTTTCTTATCCAAAATATTTACATAAAATATACGTTTTAGTTCAAGCCTTTAACCTAAAAGCAAGATAAGGCGGAAAAACAAAGAAGAGAAATTACTACAAACAGTTTGTCTTTAAAAATTATGTAACATATAATTGCAATTTAAGATAAATAATATTAAATGCACTAATCACATTCGGTTTAGTCTTCAAAAGTTTTTTTTACACTTTTTACACTCTATAGTATTGAACACAAAATAATTTACGAATATTTCTGTTAATAATAACTAAATTTGGAATACCTAATTCATAATCAGTTTTAATCGATTAAATAAGTAAATCATTCTAAATTCGGTTCCCAATACTTGATCATCAAGCAACGTCCTAGGAAACTTTTAGATTAATAAAATAAAAGCACTTTTAAAAGAAAATCGTAAAAAAATTTTCACCTTGTCTGAGGAGATATTAAAATGTCACTGGCAATAATAAGTTTGTAAATAAAGAAGGTAACTTAAAATTGCTAGCCGTTTTCACCTAATAGTGTTATCATAAATTCCGTACGTATTTCACCTTCCCTTTTAAGCAGTCAATTCCTGTAATTCCTGGTTTTCACTATTACGAAAAACACCATTCGTCCTAATTTCCTAACTTCCGCTAATTTTATCTTAAACTAACAATTTGCAAATATTCACTCGTCGTTCCAATTTCCAAATGACATAACAACAAAGAGCAAGATTGTAAGCATCGGCTCTGAACCCACTCCCTAAAACAACAATAAATTATTAAATTATTTTTTTATATTCCAAATTAAAAGTAAACTTTACTAAGTTAACTACTCACCGTAATAACGGGTTATTTTCTATATATATCCTTTATTGCTTAAATAGTTTCCAGAGATTTTTTTCTATTACATGTGTTCTGGTGTACTCCACTTGGTTTTATTTCTGTGTATCATTTTAAACTCTATTATAGATTTTGTAACACATCCATTCAATAATGAAAAATCTTTTACGAATGATTCGTAATTTTAAAACAATTTTGAGTTTATTATCTATAACAACATCTGCAATTAATTAATGAGAGGTAAAATCTTTAACAAAAATCTTTTATATATATATATACCTATATATATAGTATATGATATATAATATATATATACTACTATATATATAATATATATATATATATATATATGTAAACATGGTTTCGACTTCGACTAATGGAATTTTTCTGAACCAGACTTCAAATTGGAAATAGTATAATATATATATAATACCGTATATAGATTTTACTTATATACGCTACCCCTATAGTAATATATATACTATTATTTATATAATAATAAACTTATATATGGTTCACTATCAGTATATACTAATATATATATATATATATGTATATGATGATATATTATATATATAGTAGTATAATATATACTATATATATATATATCTATATATATATACTATATATATAAATATATACTTATATATCATATATGTATCGTATAATCATCAGGGCATCTATATCCCTATTATTATTAATTATTTAACTTAATACTAAATCTCATTTTATATAATCGTAGTATATATAAAATTATAACATATATACTACGTATATATATATATATATATATATTAAATATTATTTTAATTACTATAACATATATAGTACTAGTATCTTCATTTTCTTGTATATATATACTATTTATTATATATACTATATACGTATAGTATATATATATCATAATATATATATATATATATAACTACCTATCATATAGTGCTCACTTGACGTACTTTGAAACGTTATATAGAAAAAACGTATCGTTTATAGTCCAAAGACAAGTTCATTAGAACAATTCCCGTTTCACGGCGCGGCGAATTTTAGTGGGATTCCGTGCTAAACCGGTTCCTCCCGGAACATGAACAATTTCAGTTCGGTACACCGCCCTAATATATACTATAATAATATATATATATATATATTATACCTATATATATATATATATTATAAGTATATACTATATCATATATATATATAATTAATCATATATATATATATACTATTTAATTACTATATATATATAGTATATATATATAATACTAACTTATATATATATAATAGTAATATAAATACTATATATATATATATATATATATAGATATATATAAATATATAGGATGATATTATGAATATATAATTATATATATACTATATATAGTATCATCGAACTATATATATATATAATACTATATATATACTTTTATATATAAATCATATATATATATATAGTAGTATATATATAATATATATATATATCTATACTATACTATATATACTATGACTATAATATATATATAGATAAATATATATATATATATATATGATATCATATCATATCTTCGTTCCTGTATTCCAGACTGAGGTGAATGCGTAGCAACTACGCGCAGCCAGAAAAAAAAAATTACGCCAGGCAAAGACAGGACGCAAAGTCGAAAAGAAAGCCCCTTCCCCCTTTTATCCCCACGCTGAGAACTCGTCTTAAACAAGCCAAAACAATCCACCCAAAACCTACATGCGGGCTCAACGAGGACTGCTGACGCGACTTGATCTTCATGACCTCTCGACTCATTGATCCTCTTATCTCGTCATAGAGTAAGGCAAGAATTCAATACCCCAGACTCGCGCGCAAACGTGCATATTATGACCAGGACCCTATCACCCAACAAACCCCCGCTCCATCCAGCTCCTTCTATTTGAACAACGACTTGGCTTCCCTGAGGACCACTCGCATGTTTATATAACACTACTATCTTTCTTCTCCACCTCTACACAAATTCAGATTCGTTTCATATGTCAGGCTCATTCCTTTTATACGACTCAATTCATGCGTCTTTCTCTCTTATGTCCCTAGACCACGTGTTTCTATACCCATACGATTCCCACCCCATTCACTATTTCACACCTCCTCTCACCACGGCTAACATCGCACTTATTACAACCCTCTCTCACGTTGCGTTCCTCCTTCTTCCCAATCGCCAACCGATCTGACTGATTAATCCATCTCTTTTTTTCCTCATTTGTTTTTTCTATTTTCCAAAAAACTTTTTCTGATATAGACGGCAACCTTAATCTCTCGTCAATCTACTCATTCAGTTCTAATCCTCTCAATTTACCGCCCATCATTTTGCATATTAGACATTAGATATATATATAAATGAATAATTATAATATATATTCTTATATATGATCACACGTTTATATCAAGCCTAGTCTAGAATAAGTTTCTATTCTATAATATATATATATGATAATATATATATATATATAATTATTAATATATATATACAATGAATACTATATACATATATCATATATATATATATTATATAATATTAATTATAAGTTAATATATTATAATATTAATATATATATATATTATATATTAAGGTATTCAAGCCTATACTACCTATATACTATTCACTATATATAATTGACATTGGTTTATCCACGTTAGGGGAAGTCTACGTTAGAGAATGTAGCAATTGTATAATCTATAGAGGATCTTCTTTTTTTTATATGCACCACACTCAATGCAGTATAGTCTTGTCGGATCGACAACAGAAAATCATCAGTAAATGCACTTCACTAACAATTCTTTCCTATGGTTTTAATCTAATTACATATGGCAATTGTGCTCAAACCCATTATAAGGAAATACTCCCCGAGCCCCATAAACCCTATCCTACATTATATTTCATTATTCTTATATTTATTATTTGTCCTCTTTCCACTTGTATTATTGAGTATCTTTTCTCTAACCATACCAAAACATTACATTCTTCCTTCAGTGATTTTCTAGTATTTCCTTTTTCTCTACTCAGATTTTCCTTTTTAAGTCTCCCACATAATATGTCGAGTCTCTCTCTCGATGATGTGCTTACCATCCACCTTCAATTTCCTATATCAATTTTGATCGAATTGGCGCTACTTAAATATCACCATCGGATATAATCAGTAGAGTTCGATTTGCCTTTCATTCGAAAGTAAGACGCAAGGGCGAAGGACAGCAAGTATTTGATACATTAAGAAAGTGACTTATTTAATAAACATCTATCTGTGCAAAATGCTCTATTTCCAGCTGACTCTACTGTCTGCCAAGATTATGCGCCATTTGCTTCTCCACTTGTAACGGTAAAGTACAAATTGCCTGCGGAAAAAAGGCTATTTCAGGTAACCCACATTTAATTATTTGAATCCCCTTTCTATATTGATAAATCCTGATCTTATATTATTATTAATTAAGATACTACTATTATACATATTTTTGCCCTACCTACCTTCTATACTCTACATTATTTTCTCACTATAGACTGATATACTACTATATCACCAAAATATATACACTTAAATATATATATATATAAGGTCTAATATAATATATAGTTTATAACTATTATATAAATCTATGTAATTAACAAATATCTAATACTTTATATATCATTTGTATTTATAAGTTTCAACCTGTATTCTATTATCCTCCTTACTTATTTCCTTATCTCACTCACTAGTATATTTTTCACATGAGTTCTATTTTCTATATAGTATAATGCTTAATAGGGTATATAGAATTAATATACTAGATATATATATATTATATATCTAAATAATATATATATATATATAGTATATATATAATACTATATATTTAAATAGGTATACTTAATAATAGATATATATCATTTATATAATAGTTATTATTATAGTATATAATATATATATAGTATAATATTTTCATCGTAGTATCTGATAATATAATACTGCTAACGTACTATTAATACACTGACTTCTATTCACCTACTCTCTATCTGTTATCTGTTATATAACTGGGGGTATTATCTACTCAATTTTAGCAATTATACTAGAAATCTATTTCTATGAATATTCTGCTAATATATAGATTATATATAGTTATATTAATGGGTATATTAGCATAAATAAATACTTCTAATTTCATTATTATTATTTCCTTAATATTTGTCCTATTTAATTTAGCATTTTTCAACAGTTGAGAGTTGCATACTAAGACTGATCTGCCAGAGTTACGTTTGGCTAATCAGTGTACACAGAACTAATATATATTAAATTATTAACTTTAATAGATTTTAACTAATTGAAATAATATTATACGAAGAAGAAAAATAGAAGAACGGTTTATGACTACTTTTATTTTTTTATTTATTACTAAAATAATATACAAAGTATTTAGAAGAAGGAAATTTATGTCATTATATTAAAATTTAATGTAATGTGAGAAACTATTTCAAATTATTTCCTCAATCTTTACTCTTTTCACTACCATGTAGAAAATTGTTTTTGAAATATACATATCTAATATGTCTCTGCCTTCAGCAATTTTCAATTTTATTGAATTCAATTTTGATATATTTCTATTTATTTAAGGTAGAAAATAAGTTTTAATATTATATTGAGTTCCCATTCTCTATTCTCAAACCATTTTTAATAGCTGAAAGGAAATTTAAACTAGCACCTACTAACTGGCGTTACTTACCTAAATTATATGTCCAAAAGTAATTGCTGGGCCTATGTTTCAATTTTTTGATATCTCGTAGAAAAAAAATAAAAAAGAAATTAAAATAATGGAAAATTAGTAAACTGCCCTCCAATTAAGTTAATTTATGTCACACTGAAATACTTGATTGTATGGTCTTATAATTATAATTTTCTGATCTGTTAATAATTATAAATATTCTATGACAATTTTTTAATGGCAGAGAGAGGAAACACAAAAGATACAGAGTTCTTTCCTTCAAAAGAATTGCCTAAAGGTCTCAAAATCCATTATTTTTTTAGCATAACTCATTATTATCTTAACTTCTTCCACTCGAGAGACGACCGACAGAGAGAG
>JABUQX010047367.1:2500-5000 GCA_015478945.1 Trachelipus rathkii | reverse complement strand
ATTTAATTATTATTATATTATATATATTATTAATTTTAATTATATAATTATATTCATGAAAAATTTATCGTTATCATATAATATATATATATATATATATATATATATATATATTATATAATTATATATATATATATATAAATATATATATATACTATAATATAAATATATATATATATAAGTTATAACTTATTATAAATTAGATATATGAAGATATTTATATATAATATATATAAACTAGATGATTATCAAAGCGTTTATATATATATAAATATATATATTTATATATATATATATATATATAAATATTTATAAATGTATATAATATTTCTATAATATAATATTATACATACATCATTATTAAATGTATATAATTAATAAAAGAGAATTAATATTATGTATAAAATATAGATCACTGTACGTATATATATATTTACATTTACATTACAGGAACTTCCTTAAATATATATATAATTATATATATATATATATTTATCTTAGATAAATTTATATACTGATATATTAATGTAATACATTACACAATGTAAATTAATTGTATATATTACTTATTTATAGTTTAATTATTAATTGTTACTATATTAAATCTTTATACTATAGGTATATAATATTTTTGTATATACTATTAATATATATAATATACTTTGTTATATTATATTATATTTATATTTCATAATATTATATGGTATTATAATTATATTTTCACGTATAATAGATATAATATATTAATAATATAAAATATATATAATATTATATATAATAGTAATTAATAATAATACTAATTAATAATAACTAACATAATAATAATATCATATTAATAGATTATAAATATATAGAATAAAATAATAAAAGAAATCCATAATAAATAATAGATAATAAAGATAATAATATGTATAATAACTTCAAATTAGTCTATTATATATACACTCAATTAATAATAATAATAAATAAACAATATCACTAGAAAAGAAAGCAAATTTATATTATAGAATAACTAATGAAATATATTAATAATAAATAATAATAATAATAATTAATAATAATAATAATAATAATAATTAATAAATAATAATTAATAATAATAATATAATAATAATAATAATAATAATAATAAAAATATTAATAAAAATATAATAATAATAATAATAATAATAATAATAACTTTATATATTTTAACTAGTAATAAATAATAATAATCACATAATAAATATATGAAATAAAAATAATAATTTATTATATAATAATTAATAATAATAATAAATAATTATATATTGACATTCCAAGTGTGAAAAATACTCAGGATTTAAAGTATTTCGGCTTTATGCTTATCATTCCATTTTGATACATAAATAAATGCGAAAGATACTATTGGGAGTTGCAATTATCGTATGGTAGTATACCAGCCCATAGACCTGCTATATGGTAACCTTCCAGTGGAGCGTACCTAGGTAAGAATATACACTTGGGTAGGCAAAGTTTATAGAGATATAATACTTCTACATATTAATATTAAATACTTAATAATACACAAATACTACAAATAT
The DNA here is from genome assembly GCA_015478945.1 of Trachelipus rathkii. Classification (NCBI taxonomy): domain Eukaryota; kingdom Metazoa; phylum Arthropoda; class Malacostraca; order Isopoda; family Trachelipodidae; genus Trachelipus; species Trachelipus rathkii. The sequence goes on along the minus strand of JABUQX010047367.1, from coordinate 3,438 downwards.
ACTATTTATCTGTTACTCACCCCAAATTTATATGAATCATAAATATAAATATCACTGTCACTATATAACCATTCAGTACGAGTCTATATATTATTTAGTACTTTTTGGCTCAAATTGATAATAACTATTCGAAAAACTTGTATTTTAAATCTTACAATGACGCAAGACTATTTATCTGTTTTTCAAACCCATAATTACATTATATTTACCAAATATACTTAATTTTAAATAATTCACATTATATAAGTCTGAGAGAGTAATTTCTTAGGTCCTAATCATTTTTTTTATAATATAGAGCTCTAGCAGTTTTATAGATAAGTTTTTAAAGCGTTTTTCTTTAATATAACAATCGATAATGCCTGCACATCTATGGCATCATTTCCAGTCGAAATTCATGGATATTTATTTTTATCTAATGCTTAAATACCACTTATAATTAAGGTCGTTATAGCTATAAAATTAATATGGGTATTCAGTCATTTCACATGTGAACCTTTTCGAGATGGGACCGTTCGTTATACAGATGAAACGCCACAAGCGACATCATTTTCGCTTTCCACTAATCACGGAGGAAAGATCGGAGGAACGTAAAGATCATTCATATATATTATCCGTATTATTATAGGTAGGACAGGACTAGCCCGCTCCAGTTATAAGGTTGACGTTAGGAAATTGACGTCATGCGTTCCGCTGGGAGTAAAATAATTTACTATTAAGATCAGTAAGAGGAGCAGAGAAATTTCTAATAAATGATAAATTTCTAAATTTAGATAATTTAATATACCATATAATTATTATGTGGTTTGATTTTTCCTTAACTTCTATAATGCCAAAATAGCACTTCTTTTTTTTAACTTTCTATATTATGAATTTTAATAATTTAGTATACTTTTACAAATTTAATTCAATTATTTTAAAAACCTAAAAAAATATTGGTG
>JABUQX010047366.1:67500-79679 GCA_015478945.1 Trachelipus rathkii | reverse complement strand
AACACAAATGAATAAACAACATAAGAAGGCAACTTCAACTCCGATTAGAGTTGGAGATTATGTGTTTCTAATTGACGTCAAGAAACCAAGGCAAAGTCCGAAATTGTTTTCGAAGTGGACAGGCCCGTTCTTAGTCAAACAGTTAGTCCATTTCAATAAGTTACTTTTGCAATGTTTAAAAACTTCTAAAACTTTCATTGTGCATAGGGACAACATAAAAATCACTAAACTTAGAGCTAATAATATTCCAATTTCTACTACCAAACAAAAGAGTGATCTTGTACCATCCAATAAACCCCCTCCTAATATAGTTCAACAAATTCAACCCCCTCCTCCCCCCCCACCAATTCCCAACACCATCTATTTTAAGAGACAACTTCCACCTTCTTTGCAATCACCACAGAGAAACCTCTCACCTCCCCCCCCTCCTCCATCTGACCCACCTTCCCCACCTCAATCTGATTCACCTCCCCTCCCTCAACCTTCTCATCATCCACCTCGATCTCCTTTTCCTCCTCCTTCACCATCTTCCCCTTCACCTAGTTCGCATCTACCACTTCCTTCAACTTCTCACTCAACTCCCCCAATTCAATCTCATTCAAAACCTACCTCCCACGCCCACCTACCAAGCCCAAGGAAAAACTTCTTTTTCTCCCCCTCCCCTCCAAAGAGAATGTCCTTTAAAGGTTTTCCCTCCACCATACCCCCTAGATTATCTTTTGATGAATCTCCACCATCACAACCTTCAACACCTCACATTCAACCTTCAGCACCTACCTTACAGCCTTCAGCATCTCAAAGTCAACCTCCAACACCACCCCCCTTACCACCAAAATATCACTTTAATGTAGCACACCCGATCCCAACACCACAACCACCACCACCACCTCCACCTATCCCACAAGAACCCTTACAACCTCCTCCATCATTCCCACTCCCTTCTCCTCAAGACACAATTCCTATCCCCCCATCCACGCCTAGAAATACATCACCACCTTCCCCACCGGATAACAGATCTAGAGATCACACCTTCGTGCCAAATTTCCCAATGAGACACACAAACATCCCTCATCCCATGGCTCTAAGGGACAGACAACAAACAACAATAACTAGAGGTGGCATGCGATACTATTTACCACCACAACAAAATATTCCTCGCGGTAGAGGTTTTCCACCAAGACATCACAAGCCGTGAATATTTATTTAGTTTTCTTTTCAAAACCCCCAAGGGGAGAACAATTTATACATTTACACAAATGTATAAATATAAAATCATATTAAAAATAGACATTTTAAAATATGCAAAATAGGAAAAGTTAAACCCATTTTCCAAGAATTAAAATATTTTTTACAACAAAATATTGAAACGAAAACCATCTCTCATAAAAAATTTTTTCATATATTTTCTCACAGGAATCATGCATGCAATTTGGTTCTGCTTTCCAATATTATTATCAACTTCCTTTGCTCTGAAAAAGAAATCAAATATGAAGTACACCCAGGATTCATAGCAAAACGAATAGGACAGATCAAATTCATCACTTCCTATCTAGAAATACACACAGACTTAAGGTGCTCACAGGAAATATACCAACAAATACAAAGGGTAGTAAGCAAAAATAATAACCTAACATCTATTTATATTCCTTATTTGCAAACCCGGTATAGAAGTAGATTTTACCAAGATGAAAATAATACCTCCCCAGAATTAGGTTATATAACAAGGCTATTGGACGAAAGTCAAAAGAAATTTTTAGCTTTGTCAAAAGATCCCTGGGTTCTATCTCATGTAAAAACTCAGCCTTCAGCACACCCCAGGAAAATCAAAAGAGGTCTTATGGACATAGGCGGGTCAGCGTTGCAATACCTATTTGGAACCGCCACCATGAATGATATTCAAAAGCTCAAAACTAGAATAGATATGTTACAAGATACACGAACCCACTTGTATAATTTAAAAGAACAAATTCATAATAATACCAACACCTTAACAACCATAACAGATAACTTAACAATCATCTCAAAGTACGCAAATTCATCAATTTCTTCAATAGAGCTTCAACAAGAGCTCTTAAAATTAAACATTTACCTCAACTTAGAAAAGACCATCTCAGATAATATATATAATCTTATTAGGACAGTTCAGAACATCTGGGAAAACGCCAAAAGACATAACACTCCTCTAAATCTGTATTCATATGACATCATACTTGAACTTATTCAAAACAACAGCAGCCAAACTCTACATCACCAACCAATACTTCCTCTCAACCGTGAAACTTTCTACCAATTTCTCACTTTCTCCTGGTCTTATATCCAAGAAAATCACCCCTACATATTATCCACCATCATACCCTTCTCCGAAGAAACCCCTTATGAAGCTTTCAACATCATTCCATTTCCAACATCTTTCAACGACACTTATTCTAGAATCATACTGCATAACCCCTATCCATATTACTTTTTAAACCATAAAACATTAAAATTTACCTACAGCACAAGTCTTTCAGAAGATATTTGCAAGCACTCAAACGATAATTACATTTGCTTTCCTTCAAATCTTATACATCAAATAGATTATCAAGATTGTATCCTGTCAGCCATACTTTCTAAACCCAACACTACATTCTGTAATTATAATATCTACCCTTACCAGTTACCTTACACTCTTAAAGTTGGAAACTATACTTTAATCTCCTTTCCTTCTCCTATAACCGCTTCTATCTCTTGCCCTATGAAACAGCCAAATTTAGGCACTGGCGCATTATTCTCCCTCTTCCAAGGATGCACCCTGGTATCTGAAAATTACTCTTTCAAATACCCTCCACATTCTTCTTTGCAGACCAACTGGCTTTCAAAAGGCCCTCAGTTTCCTGAACACCTAGAGACATCTCATGACTTCCTTCCAAATATAACTTCTTTTACTTCCAAGTTGAAATTGAAATCTAATCATCCACATTGGGACGCTTCGTTGGATAACATAAGCCAAACTTTACAAACCCAAGAATTAATCAACATCCATTCATTTTCCATATCCGGCTTTTCTATTCTTATCGCAATTTTCTGCTTGGCAGGAATTTACTACGTTTATCGTAAACTCCGTCCAAATCAGGCAGTTCCTGTAGCCCCTCCGACAGCCCCTTCGGTAGTACCGAGTATCCAGTATACCGTCCTTCAGAGAGTTCCATTACAAGAACCGAAGACAACTTTATCTGGTTACCCCACATTAGAGCCCGTTTACTCTAATCCATCGGCGAAACTCGCGTAATACAAAAGCTTTACCTGGCAGGGGAACTCTTTGCCGAATTATTTTATTCGACAACGAAAATAGGAATAAAAATCTATTTTTTTATCCTAGCCTATTATAATTTTCTTTCCGACGTCCAAAAAATTCATATAAATAAAGCATTCTCCCCCCTCCCGACTTCTAATTTTCTTATTGGTCGACCGCGTCGTACGAGCTTTCAATCCCCCCTATTTGCTTCTCCTTTCTGATAACACTTCCAGCGTTTCCATTCGCCCCAATATTTTTTTATCCTAGTGCTTCTTCTTTGTTTTGTTCGTCGATCCTTATATTTTTCATGAATTCTATTTACATATTCCTGATAATTAAAAACTTTTCTAAAGTTGTATTCTTGAAAATTCTGCAACGGAGATTTAAAATCATTTCCCGCACGTAAGGCTTTAGCATCACCTTAAGGGAGTATCATCTTTCCCCCACCCCCTTTCATGCTCCCCAAGCCCGCTATTTGCCTCGCCGGATTTTATTATTCTGATTTCGTGAGTCCTATAGCATGTGCATATTTCGAGCTCCTTATTGTGAATATTTTTCAGCTGGTGAGTAATTTCTTTATACATATATATTATTATTATAGTCCATATTATTAATAAACTACTCAGCAAATACTTCTAGGAACCGCTATGCTAAAACTTTAATACCACCTTCTTGTTTGGGGTATTAACTCAGGCCCGCGTGTTTTTTTTTTGAAGCAGGCCTAAGGCTCACACTTATAAATAGTTTTTCTTTGAGCAATTTCCGAAATGATTATGTGTTCTGAGAAGCATTATTATTATTATTAATATTATTTTATCATCGCGAGTGAAAAAGAGAGAGGCTGGATCTTTATATTATTATTATTATTATTAATATTATTTTATCATATCACGAGTGAAAGAGAGAGAGGCTGCATTTTTTTTATTATTTTTTTTTCAGACCGCGAGTGAATAGGGAAATGCATTTTTATGTTAATATTACTTTTATTATTATTATTATTATTATTATGACTGAGTTTTGATCAGCATTTTTTTTGAGTAGATGGATTTTTAAAAATATTATTATTATTTCAATTTATATTAGCTGTTTGTGGTGTATTATCATTATTATTATTATTATTATTATGACTGAGTTTTGAACAGCATTTTTGAGTAGATGGATTTTTAAAAAAAAAAATTATTAATATTATTTCGATTTATATTAGCTGTTTGTGGTGTATTATCATTATTATTATATTTATATATTATTTTGTCTTGTACGTTCCCAAATAAACTTAAAACATTTATTTGGTAGCGATTTTCGGAGGAAGTCGCAGGCCTTACATACAGGAAATTTTAATTTTTAGGCCTGATAAGGTAATTTTAAATATTTGTATTTTTTTAAGTTTCAGGAAGTTACTAACACAAAATTTTGTTCATATATTTTTTTAAGTTTCAGGAGGTTACCATTATAAAGTTTGAATGTGTATTATGAAATCATTTTTATGTTTTTGGTTAAAATCTTTTTCTTTGTAAGAGTTTTATAACTTTTTAGTTAGATATTATTTTGTTTTGTACGTTCCCAAATAAACTTAAAACATTTATTTGGTAGCGATTTTTCGGAGGAAGTCGCAGGCCTTACATACAGGAAATTTTAATTTTTAGGCCTGATAAGGTAATTTTAAATATTTGTATTTTTTTAAGTTTCAGGAAGTTACTAACTAATTTTGTTCATATATATTTTTTTAAGTTTCAGGAGGTTACCATTATAAAGTTTGAATGTGTATTATGAAATCATTTTTATGTTTTTGGTTAAAAATCTTTTTCTTTGTAAGAGTTTTATAACTTTTTAGTTAGATATTATTTTGTTTTGTACGCGTTCCCAAATAAACTTAAAACATTTATTTGGTAGCGATTTTTCGGAGGAAGTCGCAGGCCTTACATACAGGAAATTTTAATTTTTAGGCCTGATAAGGTAATTTTAAATATTTGTATTTTTTTTAAGTTTCAGGAAGTTACTAACAAATTTTGTTCATATATTTTTTTAAGTTTCAGGAGGTTACCATTATAAAGTTTGAATGTGTATTATGAAATCATTTTTTATGTTTTTGGTTAAAATCTTTTTCTTTGTAAGAGTTTTATAACTTTTTAGTTAGATATTATTTTTGTTTCCGAGTTTTGAGAGATACATTATTTAAGTTGTACTTATATATTTTTTTCTTTTTTGAATACATTTTAATATGTTTTTCCCTCCGAGTTTGAGGGAGGTACTATGTAAGTTTTTATACATTTTTAAGGTTTTCCTCATCGTATATGAGAGTGGTATGTACACTATTAAGTTAGAATTTGGTTTGTGTCTCATATGAGGTTGACATTGGTATATCCTCCTTGTAAGAAAATGGTCATTATACGGTATGATATGTAATGCAGTTTTATGTACTTAATTATTACCAACGTTTATGAAACTTTCCATTTTTACTTGTACCATTGAATCTTACCCTCTATTTAGGAATCACGTATATGTATTTCCCTATTGGTAATTTATTTTTGATGTTTCATCGAAGTTGTGTATTATATTGTTAACACCACTTTTGCATACATGCCTATTTAGCTTTTTATAATAATCCAGGTGGAAAATTTACTTGTGTAAATTTTATATTAATCTTCTTTATACTTTTTTAATATTTCATGTTTGAATGTATTTTTTTGTTTTTTTATTGATTCCACTCTTTTGTATATTTTTAGGCAATCGGGATTTAGATTTGAAAATAAAATTTTATTGGAAAACGCTTGTTTTGTTTGCGCAGTTAACCCCAAGGCATCATTAACCTTTATCCCAGAAGTAAATTTGGGAGAGTGGCGACCAAGAAAGCACAACACTTCGCGAAGCATTGGAATTCTCAAGCTATACGCCTCCGATTGCCAGTCTGGAAAACTCGGAATTATTGTTACATATATTGCTGGCTGGCTGTTATTATTGCTAAGGTTATTACATATTATTACTGTTGCTATTATTGTTACATATGCTGAAGAAGAAGATATAGTTGAATATATATATTACATACAGCATAGCTATATATTGTACATGGCTATTATTACGATCTTCTTCTTATATTATTAAGTTATTGGTATATAAATATATAGATATATATTAAACATATATATCTATATATTTATATATAGAAATATATATATGTATAAATATATATATATATATATATATATATATATATATATATATATATATATATATATATATATATATATATATATATATATAATAATATATATATATATTTAAATCTTGTTATTGTTATATATATATATATATATATATATATATATATATATATATATATATATATAAATGAATGAGTCACAGAAGATTTTACTTTGACAGCGGGATTCGAACGTTGGACTCCGCGTTGCTGAGTTAACAACAACCGGATGCTCTAACCACTAGACCATCCACGTCCCCAAAAAAGAACGCTTCAAAGGTAGTTTTTAAAGCACCCGGTTTTCTCATCCCATAAATGCTGAGTAGTCAAAGTCCTGAAGAGAGTTTGAGAGGATTGGTAGAGAGATTTGTCAGGGTGTGTAAAAGGAGGGGTTTGAAAGTAAACGTAGATAAGAGTAAGATTATGGTTGTGAGTGAGGACAGTCCTCAGTGTGAAGTTATGTTAGATGATGAGCAGCTGGAGCAAGTGTCTGAGTTTAAATATTTAGGGTATGTGTTGGATGAGAAGGGAACGGATGATGCAGAGTGTAGTAGGAAAGTTGTGAATGGCAGGAAGGTGGCTGGTGCAATTAAATCGTTGGTGAATGTAAAGGGACTAAGTCTTGAGTGCGCTAGAGTCTTACATGAGGGTATGTTGTTACCTGTGTTATTGTATGGTAGTGAGACTATGGTCTGGAATAAGAAGTATAGATCTAAAGTTCAATGTGTTCAGATGGACAATCTTAGGGGCATGCTAGGTGTGAAAAGAATTAATAAAGTGAGGAATGAACGTATTAGAGTTGTGTGGTGTGAAGAAAGGGGTAAATGAGAGAATAAATGAAAGTATGTTGAGAATGGTTTGGTCATGGAAAGGATGAATGAAAGTCGGTTGGTTAAGCGGATGTAGTGGAGAGTGTGTTGGGAACCGACCGGCTGGGAGACCGAAGAGAAAGTGGATTGAGTCGGTGAACGAATGTCTGAAGGAGAGAAATGTGAGTTTGGCAGTGGCGAGAATAAAGGTGCATGATAGGAGAGAATGGCGGGGTTTTGTATGGGGGCATGGTTGTGGCCCACCTGGGCCAGGGGATGAACCCTTACATTGACGATTTACCATAGTGAGGGTCCGTCGCGGTCCTATGATGCTCTAGGGTGGATTTTCTGTCTGTGACGAGCTCTCACTAATTAATGGTACAGAGGGGGCGGTAAGGCTGGGCTTTCTTTTCGACGTTTGTCATGTTCTCCTACTGCTTTTCTTTTCCGATGCTTGTACAGCACCTTACCCCCAATCTTGGGGCAAAGAGGAAGGTGAAGAAAGAAAGAAAGAAATATATATATATAATATAACAGAACATCGATATTTTAAATATAATTCATTTAACCTTACACCTTTCTAATGAAAAATTTAAAAAAAAAAAATAGCTTAAGAACTTACGTGACATGCATTTTAATATCTTTAAACCGCCTCCGATGCCATAAACAGAAGTATCTTTTAATAAATTCTTCGAAAGCTAAATGTACAGGAAATCCCTCCCTTCTAATACGGATAATATCATGCATGCCCAAATATTTGAGTTGGTCCATTACAAGCGATTCATCGTAACAATCTGGGGCCTTGTTGTGATTAGGTTTAATACATCTAACATACCTGGAGGAAAAGAAATATTAAATTAAAATTAAAAATAAAGTAAACAAAAACCTGGCATAAAACAGCTCTCATGTTATTTTTTTTACTTATTGTAATTGTCATTATGTAGTTACAACTCTTAAATGAATTGCTCTAAAATATCAGTTTTCTTACCATGGGTTAGTTGACTGTAAAACATCAACTAACGCTTGGAGTTGATTTCTGAAAGCATCAGATACCGTTGGTTTACCCTTGGTACTACCTCTCGAAATAGTACTTGTAATGGACCCCATTCTTGCAATTGTACAACCTAAAAGATCCTAAAAGAATAAAAAAAAAAAGTGTCTTACACTAGTTTTGGCATTAAAAGTAATATATTATTGTGCTTCAAAAAGTAAAGATTGGCTCGTGTCCCGAAGGTCCGGGCTCGATATTTAAGGAAAAGGGATCGTCAAAAACTCACTTTTGAAACCTCGTTAAATCTGTTAAAACTATTTGAAGATTTGTTCATCAAATCGAAAAAGACGTCTTGCTGAGCATCTCTATTTTTATCTACAAATCCGTTCACTGTATATATAACACAACCTACGAAAATTTATTTATTATTATTATTATTATTATTATTATTATTATTATTATTATTATTATTATTATTATTATTATTATTATTATTATTATTATTATTATATTATTATATTATTATTATTATTATTATTACCCAAAGTCTTATGGAAAATGATTAGATAATATAATAGTTTGGTAAACTTCAACAATTAATTACATTACTCACCAGCGTAATGCTTTATCCCAAATTCGACTTCCCAATTACGCCTGTCTTCTCCTTTAATATAATTTGGATGTTCCTCAAACTCTTGGTGAAGTTTTGTTAGGTAAGATTTATCAGAACCCTAGTACAAAAATGTTATTTATTTTTTTGTTATTTTTTGTAGATAAATCAATATTGCACTTATGAAAGGTTAAAATTTGAAAGTATAAAAAGAAAAAATAAATCACCTCCACTAAGAAGTATAAGGCACTAGATATACGAGCGCTTAAAACGCGGCGTTTTTGACGCCGAGCAATCGCTAGTTGAATAAATCAACGAGTGAGCTTAAAGTGCTCATATAGATGGAATAATACACTGTTAGTTAATTTATTCAAAAGGTATTTGCGAGATTTAAGCACTCGTACAGAATGGCGTAAGACAAATTCAAAAGCACTATAAGATACCTTTGGCATTCTACACTCTTCTGAAATGAGTTTTAACACGCATCGTGGAGGCTTTTCAAGCAACTCTAAACATTCAGTGTTGTCTGTAAATGTTACGTGTGAAAACTGGATTTCTTCCTGACGGTACTGTAGGAAATATATATATATATATATATATATATATATATATATATATATATATATATATATACAGTATATATATATATTATAGCAGATATATATATTTATAAATAAATTATTTTCACCGTATATATATATATATATTGGTTAAGTTATATATATATATATATATATGTATGTATATCTATATATATATATATATATTATATTAGTCTCCACCAAAAGAAGATATATATATATATATATATATATATATATATATATATATATATATATATATATATATATATATATATATATATATATATATATATATATATTATAAAATATATTATATAAATATATATATTTTATTTATATTATTATATATATATATATATATATATATATATATATATATATTATAAAATCATAATTTGAAAATAATTTCTTAATATTATGCCCTGAAAAAATATACGAGTGAACATATACTTAATAAATTATAGTCATAGTCCCAAATTTAACCATTGCAAAGAAGGTAAAGAAAAATTACTTTCCTTTCCATATAAAATATATAGGGTAATTATATATATAAAAAAATCAACCTGCAAAGAACATTAGAATCATCTAAACCTCTGCCAACTTACTATTTCTTGTTCCAGTGCGAATACATAATGATTGAAGAATTTATGAAGTTTTTCATTTGTGTAGTTAATGCAAAGTTGTTCAAATGAATTAATTGCAAAGTTTTCGAAGCCAAAAATATCCAAAACCCCTAAAAACCTAATGAAAAACACATGATTATTTAGTTTTTAGTAGGATTATACATAAACTAAATGCTCAACTTTTATGAGTACTTATTAATAAACTTATAAGCTTAAAAACTTTTACACGAATACTTTTCTAAATTATTAGTTATTTAGAAACAAATAAACAAACCTATATAAATAAACCAAATCAACAAAAAAGGTTCTTTTTGGATTAATATGTTTTAATCTTTAATTAATTAACATTGCAATATAAAGAACATGAAGCACAAAACATAAACAACCATTAAATATCCAACCCAATGTATGACAGGTAACTTTCTGATAAAAGCAAACTATAACATCATTACCTCGATTGATCTTGTCCTGGATTTGTACATTTGTTGATATGGTCAACTAGCCAAGCAAAAGTTCTCGAATACAATGCTTTAGCCATAGCGTGTCTATTTTCTCTTGCTTCAGTAATTTTAAATGGAATATGAGTAATGCAGCCTCGTATGTTTATCTGCCGTTGTAAAACTGTATCTTCAAGTGCTTCTGCAGACAAACCCAAAAGCTCTGCTACGGTTTTCACGATTTCACTATCTCCTTTGCTAAGTTCGCATTTCTCTCCATCCAAATCAGAAAACTGAAATTATACAAGTTCCATTAATAATAATAATAATAATAATAATAATAATAATAATAATAATAATAATAATAATAATAATAATAATGATAATGATAATGATAATGATAATGATAATGATAATGATAATGATAATGATAATGATAATGATAATGATAATGATAATAATAATAATAATAAAAATAATAATAATAATAATAATAATAATAATAATAATAATAATAATAATAATAATAATAATAATAATAATAATAATAATCTTAAAATATACATTTCCAGGTTTAATAATATTAATAGTCTTCAAAAATCCATTTGCACCTTAACAATAATAATAATAATAATAATAATAATAATAATAATAATATATAATAATAATAATAATAATAATAATAATAATAATAATATAATATCTAATTTGTAAATTGATCTGGAATATTATACATAGATGATAAATCATTCGCATATCTACACCAAACATAATATACACTAATATGAAAAGCAGCAACATATTCTGTCAGTAGTGTTCTCCTGTGCTTCCAAATAATAATAATAATAATAATAATAATAATAATAATAATAATAATAATAATAATAATAATAATAATAATAATAATAAATGAAAAAAAATAATCAGAAGAATGGGACAAAACTTGCAAAAAGTACATAAAATTTATATGGATATAAGTTTTCTTAAATGATAATAATAATAATAATAATAATAATAATAATAATAATAATAATAATAATAATAATAATAATAATAATAATAATAATAATAATAATAATAATAATAATAATAATATTTTGGGGTAAATGCATTTATAAGGAATACCAAAGTATACAGGAATGTGGCTATAATATGTCAGTATACTAACAACAACAGGGGAAGTCCCTAAACAAAATGACACATGAACAGTACAGAAAGGGATATATCTTAAATAAGATGTTGTTTCAACAGGAAGACAAAAACTTGGTCACTACGAAAGTGAGAAGATTCGGATAGGATGTGCGAAAGGCGATGCTGGAGATATAATGAGCACATCACGGAAAAACTTGCTACTAAAGGTTGAGATGGCCTCGCAACCCACAAATATATGAACAAATGTAAGAGGGCAATTGAGGGAGCAAAATGAGTAGGTCGGGGGATTCACCCGCGTCATAAGGAAACCATGGGTGAGGTTGGTATGAACCAGACGCAATCGAGCTAGGACCACCTCCAGGAGGAGACTCTTTAGAAAAGATGACCACATTCTAATGATGGTTTTGACGTTCCGTAGGTTAGCGCCGTGAGTATCCTCTGCCCAACATTTCTGCCAGCCAGAAAGGAAGCCCCGACGTATAGTGATGGAAAAAAACTGTAGC
>JABUQX010047366.1:0-47500 GCA_015478945.1 Trachelipus rathkii | reverse complement strand
TGGCCATTTCCGATATATTTATTTCATTTTTCAAAAAAAGTTACAAATTACCATTTTTAAAGGAAAATATCTTTCCAGGTACTGTGAAGTAAGGTGGGCTGCAGGTATCAGTACAGTTTCCTGAATATATTTAACGACTAATAGCCTCAGCATCGCGCACTCTATCGTTTAATTAACAAGAGGAAGAGACAAAATCAGAACACAATAAATGAGAATGAGATGAGTAGGTAACTCTCAAGCCGAAGCCGAGAGTAGAGCTCTCGTGGTACACTCATCTTGGATATGCAGAGTTTTGATTTAACCTGGATCTTCAATAAGTGAATTCGATATGAACGAGAATGAGACTAGACTTAGCAGTAAAAGCGAAATACCACAAAATGGTTACAATTATGGTTCACACGACGTAGATGATCTACAACATACTTTATATACTCTTCATAACGTTAGGTCATACTCAGAAGTTATTGTAAGTAACTTAAGCTCGAGTTCCTTCCCAATATTTATGGCATCTTACACTAGTCTGCGAAATATTCCGATCTAAATTCTTATCCTAAGTTAAAGGCGGTTAACTAATGAGAAGATTCATTACAAAATGTATTGTGCCCAAGAAACGTATATAAGAGTGAATCGCACTAAAGGGGACGTTACCTGATGATTTAAAATAAAATGTCTGTAGAAGAAAAAAATATAGGTGAGTTCGAAGCGTAAATATTGCAAATAGGTTCTCCAAGATCATAATCCTAATTAGTTATGACTACTGTAAGTATAGACGCGCTAGTCTTACGGCCAATAAAAATATACCGTTGATATTTGTAAAATTTTCTTTGTATATGTGAAAAAATAGTGCTCTAACAAATATTTGTGTGTAACAAGTCAATTTTAATAATTATTGCTCAAATAAACGCCCTATGGTAATTAAAGATAGAGGACAAGCATGTTTTTGTTCATCACCTTACGCAAAGGGGGAACACTAGTTAGTATTTCTCTAGGAAATTGTTGAACTTGTCCCAGCTTTATAAGACTTTAGACGAGGAAGTATCTCTCCATGGTGTCCCTACGAATATCTGATAGTTAAGTTGTACGAGCTCTGACGGAATGTATGCTCTAAATATGTTAATTCTTGGCGTTATTGCCACGTGTGCTGATACTGCAATGAATATAAATATATATTCAAAAGTAACTCATTCCTGCATTCAATTTTTTTCTTACGGCTTAAATAGCGCAATCAACGAATGAAGAATAAGTGATTAGTATGGACTAGCCGAAGCCGAAAAATGACTTAGAATAGTTGTTGAAAGCACGAAACAATTTCATACTCCAATATAGCCATGACTTAGAGATAAGGTGAAAGATGTAGAGCGTTACATGAAAAGTAGATCATACAATAGAGTAGAGATCTACCAACATACTTTATATTTCAACCTGTTAGGAGTCTATAACACAAGGCTTTGGAGAAATTTATAAGCCTGTCAAATTATTATGTCGATCCTGACACTTTTTCCTTGGAACGAATTTCTCTTGATCTAAACTCCTCTTGTAAAATGCTCAACAAAGAGAGAACAAAGAAAGATAAATAAGTAGTTGTGCTTCCCATAGATCACGAATAAGAAATTATAATTCGCATCTAAATAGGTGACGTAACGCTTCATTGTGAATATTTTTAAAATATTTGTGTGCGGTAGAAAAAAAAATAGATGTCGTACGTAGAGAAAGTACTAATTTCAGATCTATCAGTAGTAGTTATGACCGTACTGTAAGTGAAGGAGGCATGATAGTTTTATCGCCTAAATATCACGTTATTTTTTTTATTAATTTATTCAAGTATAATAGTAATAATAATTATATAAGTGAATAATACAATCAATTTAAAATTTTTGGCAAAATAAAGTCACATTAATAAAGAACGGTGTTATATTATGTCCCTATACTTTAGAGAATTAAATTAAAAATGTTACTATAAATAGTTAATAACTAGTTTTTGTAAAAATATAAGCCTGTCAATTAATATTGGCATCTTTAAATACTTCTGTGAAATATATATTTCCGCATCCTAATTCTTATAGTGTAATATATTTATAATAAGCTATTAAATACAAAGAATAATATATCATAATTTTAGTTAGTCAAAAATAAATACGCATTTAATTAATAATCGTCCCAACTAAAGGGAACTCATTATACTCACTTATGTATGAATTTATATAAAAATCGTTAAGAGATAACTCATCTGACGTGATGAAGTATTTTCCATTGAGATCCTACGGAGTAAATTCATTTATACTGGCCAAAGATATTAATAACCTATCGCGTGGACATTATTATTCATCTAACTTTCACTTATCTAACGCATATATCAGCTCCTTTTACTACTATTTTAAAATAAAGACCGACCTTTTTCTACGATAAAATATTTCATAAAATTACGTTAGTTAAAATTCCTATTATTTCGCGAAAACTTCTGCAGCGATTTTATGAGTTTATAAAATAATTTAAGATTAACGATCTCGACGCGCATTAAAAACAGTACCCACTGATTGTAAAATTATTTATAGACGAAAATAACTATGAGTAAATAATACTCAGCATAGTATTATATTCCACGATATCCTCTGTAGAGAATATTTTATTCTAGCTAAATAGTAATTTATAACCTCGTCGAGATGTAAGATATTATAAATTTAATATTTACTACTTAATCAGTGTATAGTTTTCCTATAACATAAAAAAAATAAACACTTATTTTTAACGATAAAAATATAATATAAAATTTCGATTGTATAAAATTCCTATATGTATCGTACGAAACTCGCAGCTTATATTATGTGTTAAAAAAATAAAGAATACAAATCTCTCTCGTTCGTCTTCTTTTAATACCATATTAAATCTCGCGTGGAATATTTGTCTAAAAAATAAACACGAGGAAAAACCTTCGCGTTAGATTTCCCATTCGAGTCTTCGGTGTGTGGATTTTTAACGCATAAAAAAAGAACCCTCGCGATGGAATATCCATAATTTAACACTCATCGTATTAGTTTTCCTTAAAAAAAACACTTTATTCTTACGGAGTATAATAACATATTCTCTGTGATCGAGAACCGCATCTCTCTCATAACTCCTGTATACGAATTCGCGTTTTGTTATATAACGAATAAAAGAGACAAAAAACGATTTCTCCGACACCCGCTACTGTAAGAACAAACCCGCTGGAGATTATTTGCTAAAAAACGAAAACCTCGCGGGCGATTTTCCATGCATTCCTTGGCAGTGAAATCTGGCATATATAGCGCAAAAAAGCGAATATCCTGCGTGGGAAATTGTCACCGGTTAAATCGAACTTTTAGTTTTCCTTCTAATAATAACTCACTTTTTTATATACCAGATCGTGGCGCTAATAACCAAAACTTTAGAAGTTAAGTATGTTCTGATTTTTCTGTAACGAAACTTTGCGGTTTTGTTAAAAGGGAGAAATGATTCTTTTACGCGCATTAAACTCGAAACCCCACGTTGGAAATTATGAGATATAATGAAAGATCTTGTCGTATAGGATTTTTAATTTCGCGTTTTTGTGGATTTTATAAATCGGTTAAAAAAAGGAAAAGACGCGTCGCATGTAAAATTCTGGAGAATCTGTGATTTCGATGATTTTCAATACTCATCCGTTCTTAAATAATTAACCGGTTTGCTAGTAGACTATATTATAAAGAAATTCCAGCGTAATATTTCTTATTTTTGGCACCAAAATTTGAATACCCAGAAGATAATTGAGACACCACTTCATCACACCATTTAGTTTGAGTGCAACTGTACGAAAACTCTCGCGAATACTCAGGTAAATTTTTACTTGCCTGCTATTGCGTATGTACTCGGATTTTTTATAACTCTCAAAAGGCTATAAACTCATGTCGCCTCCTGTAGAAGAGATTTTCACTGGTCTCATCGCGAGGCGTTATAAGTTTAATGCTTAATAATGCCTTTATTTTTACCCACTCCTTATAATAAAAAAATAAATACAATAGTAGTGTCAATTGATATTATAGATATATAACGTTGTAGGTTTATTAATGTATAATAAAAAAGAAACTCAAATCTCTATACGGAATATATATGAAACATAAATCCCACGTAGTAAAATATGCTAATTGATAGATCTCTGATATTAGCTTATTTTTTAAGTATAATTGAATCAAATATTAAGACTCATCAAAATAAATATCTTATGGTGCTGAACTAGGTAAATAATATGTAATAGTGATTATAATTTAAAAACTCAAAATAATATTATTTGCTTAAAAAATATTTTATTAATATTTATATATATAGACGTATCGAATATAAATTATCATCATAGCATTACCAAATTTATTTATGAAATCATGATAGTGTTCGCTTGCAAACATACATATATAGTGAATGATTCGTTTGTATTCCAATGACAATTCATGGCTTCATTTTCTCCACAACCTTTTAATAACGTTTCTTAGGAGGGTTAACGAAGAAAAGTTGTAAACGGCAATTTTGCTTCTTCTTCACTCACGAAGACGCAGATGTCCACGCACCACCCCCAGGCTCTCAGGTAATTGTATTGCTCTATGCCTAGGTCATTATGATTAAGCGTGACCGTTCGTCCGTACCGGTCGATATAAGTCGGCGGTGTGCTGATATGGTAAACGACACAATCTTCTCGCCCAGTTTGACCACATTCTGTGTACACCACCCCAAAACGATACGGATCGAATGTTCCCTCTAGTCCAACGTATAGCGTTTTGTTATCGAAGATCATATAAAAAATTTCGTTGTAGTGCATTTCAACATCCATAAAGTCAAAGTCTTCTCTAGCATATATGGGACGAGCCTCGTGTTTTTTCAAACTAAATACCAGTCTCTCCGACGACCCTTGTTTACATTCCTCAGATATTTTCTTTTTAAAACGAAGTCTTTTTCTCGTTAAATTATTGAGAAGCACTCCACCTTGGAAATAAGAATATACGCCTTTGCAAACTTCTCTCCTTTCAATTTCTTTGGTGGTGTCCGAGCCCAAGGTTGATTGAAGGAACAATATTAATAATATAATCGACAGGTTCGTCATTTTCGCGGAGTTAACTAACTAATTGTTGGTGGGTCGTAATTGCAGGCGAAGGAGGAATGGAAGAAAAGGTCGAAAGGTTTCGCCTTTATAAAAAAAAATTAGTCGGTGCGCTATTTTTTTATTAAAAAAAATTATTTACTAAAAAATAATTTTTAATTTACTATTTTTATAAAGTTTTTAATTTTAAAATCCAGTTTTATATCACAAAATTCCTTTTTCGTGAAGAAGTTTATTGAAATTGTTCGCGGGAGTTGGTTTAAGTTCCGTCGAGCAAAATTCTTGAACCAATTTCAAGAGCGGTTTTTGATTCCGTTGATAAACTTCGGTGGATAATATTAAAACGATCTGGGTGGTCTATCAGCTCTTCGGTAACGTTGTATTTTCGGTAACGTTGTATTTCGCTGCATTTTTTTTAACAGTTCGGAGCATGAAGATAAATGGTGGGGAATTCTCGCCGTATATATAGTTTATAGTAAGATACCCTGCTCGCTATTAAACTATAACGTGGTATTTAAATATTAACTACTCATTTCTCAGAGTATTCTTATATTGAAGTAGTCGAAGTGAGTGTTACTAAGATGTACGATAAAATTATTATTCTAAAATTTCACTATCAATCGAAAAAAAACTCGCGTAATGAGTGAGAACCGAAAAATTTATTTAGCTCAACCATCTCCCTCTAAGAAACGTAATAAAAGTTATATAGTCATTATTTATATCTATTCGTTAGCTTTCTCGCTATCGCGCTCATGATGTAATTCGATATGTGATACTCTCGAAAAATATGATTAATTATTATTATAATTTTTTGAAATGCATTATTTTTTTAATTTAAAGTCTTCCACGTTACCTTGTGATGTAATTTTAAAATTCGTAGTATAATAATAAATAATAATGGTCTAGTATACGTAATATACAATTATTCAATCTATCAATCTATATTTATTCCTACTATAGTAAGGAGTCATGCTAGTTTACGGCCTAAATTCCGTACGTTATTTTTTATTATTTTCTGGTGGAAAAAATTTCTAATGGGAACAATCAATTTAAATTTTTGGCAAAAAGCCATAATAATATAAGGATAACGGTTTTGTGTTCACCTAATTACTTAGAATTATAATTAAAAGGTTACAAATAGTAGAACGTAGTAGGTTCCACAACATAGTAAGTATCTAACAAAACATGCTATCTATGATAGATAAGATATGATACAATATATATTTAAAACCTTCACCTATGTTTTAGGTACATTACGTTTTGAAATAATATAGCTCCTAGTCTAAATTATGTATGGCATCTTATATACATCATTACTTAGAAATTTTTTCCGAATCTAATATAATATCTTATTTGTGTAAGTTAAAAGGATAACAAGAAGCATCAAATTTTGTGCCTCAAAAATAAAACGCTCATTAATATATTAATCACCCTAAAGCCAAGCCAATGAGGGACCTGTGTTTAAATCTTAGAAATAATAATCGGTATAGATAAAAAAAAAATACTTAATCATACGTAAGCATTGACCAATTTCAATATACTATCAATTTCAAGGGACTTATTCTCTTGATATAGTGAGGCACGCTAGTTTACGGCCTAAATTTTTTTTATATTTTTTTTTTATAATTTTTCTGTTAGATTATATAGTGTAAAAAAATTTACTAAAAGAGGATACATAAAAATATATTATTCTTATATATATTTATATATATAATTTTTAGTGAAAAAATAATGAAATTTAATTTTCTCCAATGACCAAAATAATAAATAAGCTCATATAATAAAGAGATACGGTGAGTATATATTTGTTCTACATATTATACCTTTACGCAAAGTAGGTAGCAATACACTTATGATAGGTTTTTTTCACGTTAGAAATATTTCGATTTAATAATTGTCCCATAGATATACTACCTCCCTAGTACCTCACCTTAATAACTTATTCATAAGAGTACCTATATAAGTGGACCCTACGGACTGATTTTTATTAGTTATTTTAATCGATAATATATTACTCAAATTATATAATTTATCACTGGCGTTATTATTGCTACGTTAGTTAGCCGTCAGTTTTTATAATAATTCAAAACTGTAAAAGACCTTGCTAAGGTTGAGTATACGGTGAGGAATATCAGTGTTGGAGACGGGGAATGGTAGTGAGAGACGGTGGAGAACGTGATGGAGAGGGGAACTAAGAGTGGTATAGACGTGAGGTAAACTGAGGTGTGAGAGAGACGTATATAAGGATAATACGAGGGTTGTGAGGAAGACGGGGATAATGGTAGGCAGACGGTGAGGAACGGTGGAGACTTATATATGGGATATACTGAGTGGTAAGACGAGTAGGTGAACGGGTATTAGGTAAATGAACGGGGTATAATCTAGATAGGTGAAGTAACGCGGGAATCGGGTTGGATGGAGAACTAGTGAATTGTACGTATAGGATAATCATAGTAGGGAACGGGTATTAGAGTACTGAGGGATAATTAGGGTGTGAGGTAAGACGTAGTATAGTGAAATATATAAATAAATCTTACGGTTTGTTATGAGCTGATAATTTCGAGCGATTATCTTTCTGACTCTTTTTCCGAATTACTCGATCGAATGTTAATATAATAGTAAGTAAGACCATGTCGATATATATATATATACACGGGAAGCTCAGGATAGAAGCGAGTCTTTTGGCTGCTAATTAACCTCTCGCGAGAGCGAGGAGTTCGAGTCTCGATCCGAACTAGTGCAGAACGAACAGAGAAAACTCGTGTGTATAGATGAGGAAGACGTGGTGGAGATCGGTGACGAAGTTGGAGACGGAACGCGTTGAGAGAGTACGACAAGAGAGGCTGATAAAGCAGGGTTACCAACACAACCGACACGAAGAGGACACTCTGATGATACGTGAGCGTATTTAGATCGAAGAATCTCTCTGCACTCTTCTCTCTCTTTCTCTCCTCTCTCTCTCTCTCCTCTCTCTCTCTCTCTCTCTTCTCTCCTCTCTCTCTCTCTCTCTCTCTCTCTCTCTCTCTCTCTCTCTCTCTCTCTCTCTCTCTCTTCTCTCTCTCTCTCTATCTCTCTTCCTCTCTCTCTCTCATCCGCGGTGAGGACGTCGGTCCACGGGTGGTACTCGGGCGTACTCACGCGGTTCGTCTTCTTCTCGTCTCTCTCTCTCTCTTCTCTCCTGCATATGGCGTCGAATTACGCTGCTGTCTGCGTGACGTTGTGCATACGCGGTCGTCGAGATCGTGCAACCATAGTGGGAGCACGTCTCGTCCTGCAATCTCACGTCTATGACTGCGGAACGGGTGCGGAGTGCTCTACGGTGGCATACGTGGCTGGAATCTCGTCTACGTGCTCGTGGAGACGCGGGATCGTGCGTGTGGATGCGATGCTGTGAACCGATGTGGAGACGCGGCTGCAACGAGTGGAGACGGGAACGGTGCTCCTCTCTTCTCTCTCTCTTCTCTTCGTCGCGGTGATTCTCCTTTCTCTCGTCTCTCCTCTTTCTCTCTCTCTGCTCCTCTCTCTCTCTCTCTTCTCTCTCTATCTCTCTCTCTTTTCTCTCCTCTCTCTCTCTCTCTCTCTCTCTCTCTCTCTCTCTTCTCTGCCTTCTCATCTCTTCTTCTCTCCTCCGTCTTTCTCTCTGTCTTCTCTCTCCCTCGATCTCTCTCCTTCTCTTCTCTCTCCTCTCTCTCTCTCTCTCTCTCTTCTCTCTCTGAGCTACCGGGAATCGTCCTCTCCTCTCTCTCTCTCATCTCGTGTGCATGACGTCGCGGAACGGGTGCGTCTCCTCTCTCTCTCTCTCTCTCTTCTCTCTCTCTCTCTCTCTCTCTCTTCTTCATGCGCTAGCCTTCTAGCTACAGAAGGGTCGCTTCATCTGGATCCGAAACCACTGTCCACGGTGCGCTAGAATTTCCAAATGAGTTGAGCACGAAGCGGGTTTGAATTCATGCGGTAGATAATCTTTGCACTTCAATTCCACCTTGGTGGAAATACATGTAACACGATTTCCCCTGACCAAAGATTCCGTACTGCCCTGGTAGCATAAAGAAGTGCCACAAATTCATGGGATAGAGGTTCGGTGGCAACAAACTAACTAACTAACTGAGATATAGATGCGGAGGAATGAGGTATGAGAACTATATATATATATATATATATATATATATATATATAATATATATATATATAATATATATATAGTATATATATATAGGTATATATATATATATATATATATATATATATATATATAATATAGATATATATATATATAGTATATAAGAATAGTTACGGTAAAAAAAAAAAAAAAAATATACAATTATATAGATGTAAAATAATACAATTTTAAACCGACAGTTTCAATTTGTATAATCTTTAAGTTAGATTCTTTTGAACCATATATAATATATAATATACAATATATATATTATAAAATATATATATATATATATATATATATATAGATAATATATATAATATATATATATATATATATATATATATATAGGACCGGTTATGCGGGAATTTTGCCGGGCCGGGGCCGGGCCGGGGCTGCTCTAATTTTAGCGGGGCCCGGGGCCGGGGCGGGCCGGGCGTTAGCTAAAATTAGGAAATGTAAGTCAAAAAACACTGAAAGTCTTAAAACTTAGGATGGAAATTAAATATAATTTCAATTAATTAATAATTAAATTATAAAAAGAATACATATTAATAAAATTCAATTAAATAAATATTTTCGGAAGAAATTTTTAGAAAATAATTGATTTCTAAGGAATTTAATAAGTGTACATTAAATAATAAATAATAAATATAATAAAAACATAAACTTTGTCGTAGATGATTAATATTTAACATTTATAGAGAGGAAGCCCTTGGATTAAACTTTTTATTAAGTATATGCATTACTGTCACTTACATTTATATACAATAAAAGCTACACAATATATAAAAACTATGTTAAAGACAACTTTTTATTTAATGAAAATAATTTTAAAAAGGAAAGCTAATTTTCGTCCCGACACTCGAACGCGAGAACTCTATCATAAAAAAAAAAATAAAAAAAAAAAAAGCATAAAGGGAATGGATTTCTTCTTGATTTCTTCATCAGTTCAATGTGAATTAGTATCAAGTGGTCTCTATTTTCATTCATGGTGTTGTGAAATAATTTATATGATGTTTCGATATATCAGTTTTTGATATAAAATCATAATCTTAAACTTCACCGGGATGACTTATTGTAGTTGTTACTAATATAAATGCAAAAGGGATTCCAAGATTTTGCGATGGTTCGTGTGATTGATATTTCTGAATCATCTTTATATTAGTTGAAATTCGATAGAGTGGAGACCTGTGCTACGCCTAATGAACTTTATAACGCTGAATTATATAGACTAGTCATTTGTGCTAGGTCATCATGATAGTGATTTTTTCTCTATTGCAAAATCATTGGCTTTTCACCATAAAAATATATGTATTTATGCAAAGATATCATACATGGGATGTAGATATATACAGCTTTTGGTAGGAGAGATTTTCTTTTCGTTAGGGAGAGTTATGAGAGAATGATTATTTTAGGTGGATGTTAATTGAAGGAATGAGAAGTAAATATTTTTAGGTAATATTTGCCTAGGCGTAAATCCGATAGGAACTGAGGAATTGGTAAAAAGGAAAGTGTTGCAAATTTTCGCGGGATAAGGTTGCTATAGTACCTCTTTTGCTTTGTTAATATGACTTTGTGATTTAAAACTCAGGATCAGTAAAAAGATTTGAAAGTATTGTGGATGTATTTAGTTTCTTGTGCCTAAGAAGAGGGGAGAGCAATATACGATAGGCACGAGAGAGAAAAGAGATGACAGAACAGCATAATTAGTGTTTGGGGAATGATAGATAGCCATGTTATATAGTTTAGGTAGCGGAATGTTGGTTTTCTAATATAGTAAATTGACAAGTAATAGTTATTTCATAAGTGATTAAGGTATCGAGAAAGGAAGATAGAGTTGTGAAGCAATCTATCAAAAAAATATACTGCAAACTAGAAAGGGATGAATAGAAAAAAAAAGTAATATTGTTATAGGACATTCATATTTAGGGTTGCTGATTGTGAGGGAATGAGGAGACAAAATATAGATCTAAAGTTAACAATTTTATCAAACTAGTCCAGAAGTATTTTCTTTTAAAAAGGTTGTTTTAGCATCCAAAGATAAAAAAATAATGAATAAAAAGTTCTAAGTTAAGTTACCATATATATGATACTAAGTTAATGGAAGGAACAGATTAAAAGAGAGAAAATGAATCCACATTTAAACACTAGCGAAAAGAGTTGAGAGTATATAAATTTGCATTAAAAGAAAAGAAAAGTTATGATAATGATAAATGAGAGATTGTGCACTATCCCGTATTACATATATAATAAAACAGCATCATTAATATCTGAAAACAATTCAAAATATATTCAACAACACCATAAGAATTAATAAGCCAGGACCACTCCTAGCACACACTTGACTGATAGAGATCAAGAGAAAAGAAATACCAGTACCCTTAGCACATGAAGAGGTCTTACGCGTGTCAGGAACAAAATTAGCTTTCTTTTTAAATTTTATTTTATTAAAAAAAACGTGTCTTAACAAGTTATTATTAATATTGTTAAATTAGTATAATAAAATAAAAAAAACAGTACAGTAAAGACAAGAACACTAAAAAAGAATCCAAAGGCTTCCTCTCTAAAGTAATATATATATAAAAAATAATATATTAAATAATATAATATATAAATATATATATATTATAAAAAATATATATAATAATAATAATAAATAATATATAATATACTATATATATATAATATATATATATATATACGTATATAATAATATAATATATACTAAATACTAAAAATATATATAATAAAATAATATATAAAATATATATATTATATATATATAAAAATACTAAAATAATATATAATATAAATATCAATATAATATAAATATATAATAAAAAAAAATAAAATATAAATAATTATTATAAATATATAATAATAATTGAAAATTATAAATATATATATGTATATAAAAATTATTATATATAATAAAATATAATTAATTTTTATATAATATTTATTAAATATATAATAAATATAATATTATAATAATATATAATATTAATATAATATATATATAATAATATTATATATAATATATAAAAAAAAAATAAAGGAAAATAAAAAATATATATAATTAATTAATTAAATAAATAATAATTTTGAAAAGAGAGAATTTTGGGAAAATATATTGATTTTCTGAAGATATTACATATATAAAATAAAAAATGCATTATATATTTAACAATTACATTTATTTTCATTATACCGAATTCGAGTTTGATATATACAAATTTATCGAAATATTATTTTATGTTAAAAAAGCTGTGGAGATTAATGTTTGAGCCACAGTTTAATTTGAAATCATAGTAAATACACCAAAAAATATGATTATATTTAGGTATGTTTATATTTTGCATCAATTTATAAAAAAGGAATAATGAATTTAAAAAAAAAAATAGATCCTTCTCTTGTTAGAAACCTAAAATTAATTAGTGATAATTTATAGTTAACACCAGGCACAGAAAAACACCCCAGGTTTATATCCTGATTTTATTGCCGGGGCCGGGGCGAGGGCCGGTCGCTAAAAATGCGCGGGTGCCGGGCCACGGTCGGTTCCTATAATAAAATAATATATATATATTATATAATAATAAAATATATATATATATATATATATAAATATAATTTAATATATAATAATAATAATAATAATATATAAATATAATATAATATAATAATAAGAAAAGTATAATATAATTATATAATATATATAAATGTTTATAATAATAATAAAAACCTCTTTAAAGGGCAGTTAAATATGTATAGTAGCAGATATATATATAATATAAATAATAATAAATATATAAAATAAATATATAATAAAAATATTAAAAAATAATAAAAAAATAAATATATTATATATATATAATATGACCTATTATTATCAAAATTCATAGGTTCTGAAATTAGAAATATCATATGTAGGATTCAACTTTTTACAACTAAATGTATATTGCTTCTTTTAAATATTTAAGAAAATAAGAAACTGAGAGCGCATCAGTTTCATTGAAACCAGACAAAGTACAATATCAGTACTAATCAATCCGGCTGCGCACAATAGATAGGGGGTCGATGACGCCTCAAAAAATTTTGACAACTGCGGCTCGCCTTTTAAATGATCATTACACATCCTCAAGACATTTGTGATGCGATAATTTTTATGGAACATATCTGCCATACTTGTGGCTTGAGAGAAGTTTACAGGTATTATTATTAATATATAATTATTATATAATTAATTATTTTGTTATAATTATTTTGATTATTTATATTATGATTTAATTAATTAATTAATTATTATTATTATTATAAATATTATTAAGATAATTATTTTATTAGATTCAGGAGATTACAGTGTTATTATTGGCATGAGAATTATTATTATTATTATTATTTAATATATTATTAATTATTAATTACATATGTATTATATATTACTATTAATATATTAATACATAAAAAACTATTAACAATATAATTGATAAATCATCATCAATCCCCGATTAATTCGTAAACATACATAGCATGTGATAGAAGAAAAGGAGGATCTAACAGATATCTTTTATGAATAGTACTCATGGGAAAGACTGCGTAATGTTATGTATTGATTATACGTCTACCTCTTGTGTTTAGAGCGGTTCCCCTACATCCCAATCCCCCCTTGATTTAATATAGTAAAATTAAATTATATATATTATACTTATTTCTAATTAATATCAAAAACTTTTATTAATATCTATAATTAATTGTTATTATTAAAAATTATTTTATATTATTATTTATTATATATATTATTATTATTATATTATATATATGGGTGAATTATTATTAATTATTATACAATAATTATTATTATTATTATTATTATTATATATTAATTATTATTATTATTATTATTATTATATATTATTTAATTTATTAATTAATTATTATTATCATTGTTATTTGTAATTATTATTTTATATCTTATTGAAAAAATATCATATGCCTGTATTTGGTTTTTGTAAATTTTATAGCTTACTGATTCTTATTCCTATCCAAATTCACCAGTTTGTTAACCTTCTCCATCACAATTTTCTGTACGTAACTACACCATAAAATTACCCTACGTATTCCTAGATATAATCATAATGAGGAGTCTCCCAACAATTTCCTCGCTAAATCTTGATGGCAATATCGAGAGCTGTTGATCTCGTGACGAATCAACATATGACCAATCTTGTCTATATTCTTTCACCAGGAAAGGATGAGGGCCAAAGGTAAAAAATTCGAGTTGATTCTTACCTAGAGTCTACGGAACCTTCCTATTGTTGAGATGAAACCCCAACCATGACGAACTACGGAGGAGCTTTAATCGCACTTGGGTTTTAAATCTTGGGCTTCGCGCTTATCGTATGGTGCACGGTGTAATTTTGTCAACTTGGTCGCGACTAGGACACGGAAAAGTATCAGAAGGAAGGCTATTTCCAAGGCCGCACCAAAAAGCCCCACACTACAGAGTGGAGTCGAGGAGGAGAAGGTTATAATATGTCTTGGACATATTGTGGTGTGGGCGCGGTTTCCGCGGTCATATCTCCAGAACATATCTATTAATATATATACATCATTGGTTTTATTTATCTGTGTTTTTTTATGTTGCAAAGTGTGGTTGTTACAGAAGAAATATTAACATTATTATAAAAGTTATAAAGAAAGAGTTGAATCAAAACACCTATACGGGGCGCCCACCCGACAACCATTCCTGGGACAAAATTCATAGGAAACCACGAGAACCAATAAGAGCTTTAACGCCACCATATTTAATGAATGAGTTTGATAGCCCATCCACACCCCAACCATTACAGAATCTCAAATAACGAAAACAAAAAACCAGTTTTCTAAAGACTAAACACGATCAGTAGACCAGCGAGGCTGTTTTGAACCTCTTAGCACAACCTAAATCACTCAAACCTCACGACAGCCATTAAAGGGTACCCTCGCCAGCAGAGGTCTAAATCTATGACATAGAAATAAACATGCAATCACAAATTGCGTCACTTATTTCAAGACCTTACTCACAGAGGATCCAAGTACTTACTTCCTTTACCCGCTACTATTTGATTTGCATTCGACAACACGGAGATCCACTGACTGCATAAGGCAAGCTCATAACCTAGTGATATCTCACAGAATTCTGCTCTTTGAACCACTGAAGCCTCTAGGCAACGCCAAATAAGGAACGGTTGCCACACAATAGACGAGTCCGTGAAAGCCTCATAAAACCCAAAAGCCACACTGTTGACAATTCACCAATAATCACATCTCACGGGAAAAGAATATCTTATATAAAATTTATCTAACCTACACTATATTCACGTAACACATAAAAGGGAAGAATATGCACCGGAGATCTGTTCAGATTCTATATCGGAATTGAAATTCTCGCTCATTTGCAGAAGGAACGCAAAAAAAAAAATAGTGACAATTAACTACGACGTTAATATCGTTCTACTTCTATAAGGAGAACACCTCACGAGAAACAGAAACCCTCGTCAATACCTACTTAATATTTCTCTGGTCATTACCCTCCAACCAAAAGTAAAAAACTATGCTCCCACAGGTTCAGGAACCTAATATGCCCTCGGCGAGATATTTTTTCAAGCACGCCATAAATTTGATTCACACCCACAAAAAATATGATTCACATATCCCCAGGCCATATAGTCCAACATAGTGGAGTTCCCTCCAACCACAGATGGAGGAAAAACATCCATCCTTGCTATGATTCATAACATGTCCAAGGGGTCTCATCACAGCCTTATTTTGTATATTGCCCATTCTTCGCCTTGGAGAGGAAAATTCTAGAGCACAGTGCGCACTATCGTAATTAATGATCGTCGTGAAAAAAGTTAACACACGACCAGAGCAAAGAGAAGAATACTGACTCATCATATTCACTCTTTCATAATGTTACAGACAGCAACTTAGTACAATATTCACGGTTGTACTCAACATAATGGCATATTCGCTCCCGATGCGTTTAAATCGTTTAGATTTCTCCACATTCGCAAGATTCCTCCATTCAACGATTCGATTTCCAGGAATCTGTGCTCTATTCACTCAATTTCCCCTTCCTCAACTTCCTTGCATCTCGTGCCCACCTTGAAAACACCGCTACACTGTTCTTCAGTGTATTCTAACACCAGCTAGTAAATTTACCAGCGAGACCAATTTTTCCAATATTTTTCAAGGGGACTCCCACTGCCCAATTAGTTTTAGAGTTGACTTTAAACTCTGCCACCCCTTATAAGCTCGGTTTATGTATTTACATGCTTGATTCTCGATCAGATCTTCCGATCTCTGATATGTCCTGAGATATTTACTCCTCGATAGTCGGAATCGATTAATAACATACGAGTAGTAAGTTAAGGAAAATTTCGAAGTGACACGGGGAATTAGACGGGTGAGCGTGATGGACTTGAGAACTTGGTGGGGTGGACGTTGGCACATCGTTGGTCATGCTCGTGTGAGGTACGTCAAGTCATCGTGCTGGTGGAGATCACGGGGTAACGGTGTGGGTGGGAACAAGATGGTTGAGCTTAATGCTTACTGTGAAAGTGACCACTTTCCGACGGAAATACCATCTTCACCAAGTCCGGGTGGAGCGTATGGGGAAGAGCAGATCTCGAGATACGCATACTGATTGACTCGAAGACTGACTGGCTTGTTGTTTCGTGACAGTCACGATAAGATACTGTAGTGCGACGAGTGGCCTCTCGGCTCGAGTGAGACGTGTTAATATCGTGAGTGTGAGTCTATCTGGGTTGAACCGGCGGTAGCAGACGGGTGCGTAACGAGTGGAGACGGGGAGATGAGTGAGACGGGAACGGTTGTGAGGACAGACGGAGGATATCCAGTACCATCAATGGAGCGCAGGAGAAAAGAATTCTCAGTGTTTAGACCTGATTTCGATCGATTCACTCCTCGTCTTCTTTTACTCTGAATAATGACAGCTCCAATGCGCAATGATAATAATAGTTATACGTACTCATCTCCTCTCGCCGCTGACGCCCGCGCGAAACGGAGTGAATGGTATGCGCGGGAAGGTCGAGAGACCGCGGAATACGAGTGAAGAAACGAAGAGCGACACAAGATGTGAGTTGCGTATGTGTGTAGGCCCACGACTTGAGATGGACTGTACGAGAGCGGGTTGGAGACGGGAAATACGTGTGGTGAAAAGGGGAATAAGGCTCGCGCGAGAGGCAGAGGGGTATTGAGCACAGAGGGAACGGGGGAGACGTGGAACGGTGCGAGACCGGGAACGAGTGGAGACGGGAAACGAGTGGAGGACGGGGAACGGGTGAGACGGCGGACGGAGAAGGAGACGGGGAACGGGTGGAGACGGGGAAAAATCTCGGTTTTTTAAGTATGATAGATTTTTGATTTCTTTAGCACCAAATTGGCCATTTCCGATATATTTATTTCATTTTTCAAAAAAAGTTACAAATTACCATTTTTAAAGGAAAATATCTTTCCAGGTACGTGAAGTAAGGGGCTGCAGGTCATACAGTTTTGAATATATAAACATGGCAGCATGGCATCTTCGTTAAAAAGAGAGAAATCGACCGAATGAGAATGAGTTAGACTTAGCCGAAGCGAGAAGTCGATAGTATGTAACTCATTAATACATTCAATTTTGCTTCCTGGTTTAATTTAGTGAATCGACCGAACGAGAATGAAATAGAACTTAGCAGAAGAAAAAAAAAAAAAATAGAATAATAATATTACAAATAGTACAACGAAGTAAGATCTACAACATACTTTAATTTCAACTTGTTAGGTCATACAAGTTTGAAAATATAAGCCTGTCAATATTATGGCATCTTACACTTCTGGAAATTTCCGATCTAAATTCATATCTCACACAAGGCAACTATAACGTAAGAGGTGCAAGAATGTTGTGTGCCATTATGACACCGCACACTAATATATCATCCTGCTCGCTCCACTATAGTGGAACGTTCTCACCTATGAACACTTTCACAACATCGCGACTATAAGTATAATAATACACACATTAACACTAGTGATCGCGTGACGCTACTTATGTGCCTGAGTACGAGAAAAATAGTCTAATTAGTTATAGGAGCCACGTGAGCTATGTAAATGGCAAGCCGCGCCTAACCTAGCGGAACGTTCAAAACCGTCGAGTGTAAATGTGGTCATCTTTTCGTAAAGAGTCTCCCCTGGAGGTGTCCTGCGTGCGATTGCGTCTGTGTGAGACCAACCTCACCATGGTTTCCTGTATGACGCGGGTGAGATCCCCGCGGACCTACTCATTTCTCACTCACGTGCAATCTTACCGCTCTACTACATCTCTCGGTTATTTTTTTCTTTTATATATATCTTGGGCTTGCAAAAATATTGATCTGGACCAAAATAATGCCTAATACAAATGCCTTTTTTTCCAAAAAAATCGAATGCTGAGTATACTAAAGTGGTACTGCGTGCGTTAGTTTCATGCTGCTCCTTTCTCCGCATCATTCCTCTCGTCGAACATATACACGTTGTGGAATGACCGAAGTGAGTGCGTTCCTGTGATTATACTTTCTCGGTGAATTTTAATTTCGACACATTCCTCTCCCCTTAAATCTTATGACGGGATGTACAACTCTGAAGTGATCCTTGTTATTCGAGAGGCGACTTTTCTCTGCTCACTATATTGTCTTACAAATTATTATCACTGCTGTACTTAATTTGTCATAGGCTAGCATTGTCTCGCACTATACTGTTTTGTATCTCACTTTCATAATAAGATTGACTACTATTTACTTCAATTATATTATGTATTTATCTTTCGATTGATCTTAATATAATATAATGCGTGAATTTCAAACCGAATGAGATAATGAGTAATTATTAATGACTATATCCTCTCCATGTATATGCTCTGTAAATAAATTTCTAATTTAGTATTGTAAGAATTAATTATTATTCTAAATCATATAGATACATTATCATACTTAGAATAATCAAAAGGTTACAAATTAAGTATTACCATATAATAAAGTAAATGATATATATCAACTCTATATTGAGTGTCATCAACTGAGGTTTGGTCTGATATCAACATTGCTTTGCAGATTATATAATGTTTTTCCCTTGTCAATTATATTAATGGATTGAGTCATCTTTAATCACTTCTGGAATTATTTACTCTGATTCTTAAAATTCTTTGATAATCTAATAATATGTGGTATACTCAATAGATTATATGAATCAATTTTATATTTGTTCCAATAAATACTGAGTCAATTAATTTGAGTATAAGCTACCAGCACTAAGAGAGCACTTAATAACTCTCGAGAATAGATGTTGACTACTTAAAATTTCCTTAGAAAATAAAAATATTGTATGGTTCGTACGTAAATACAATTCAATCTATCCAATTAAGTATTTTATGATATGCTTTAGCCGTTGTAAGAGGAGGATGTGCGTGAGTTACGACTCGCTCAAGATTACACCCTCTGACGCTATCTTGTTCTCTTTTATTATATATATTTCTGGGAAATAATACCAAGATTCATATAGAGTGTGATATTTACATATATATCTAATTTTTAAATTTTTGGCAAAAAAGCCATAATAAAGGGGAAGGTTTTTTGTCCCATACTTTAGAATAATTAAAATGGTTACTCAAATAGGTACAACGTTTGAAAATATAAGCCTGTCAATATATGTCATCTTACACTTCTGGAAATTTCCGATCTAAATTCTTTGTGAGTAAAGGGAACAAGAGATCAAATTTGTGCTAAAAAAACGCATAATATAATCGCACTAAAGTGGAACGTTACCTTGTGAATTTTAAAAATTCGTAGAAACCTCGCGTGAGATTTTCCATTGAGTCCTCGGAGAATTTTTATACGCCAAAGAACTAAAACCTCGCGTTGAAATTTCATTAATTTACTTCAACGTATAGTTTTCCTTAAAAAAAACACTTTTTCTACGATAAAATATAAAATTCGTGTAAAATTCCTATTTTTCGTGCGAAACTCGCGGTTTTGTTAAAAATTAAAGAAACGATTCTCGCGCGCATTAAAACAGACCCCACGTGGAAATTATTTGCGAAAAAACGAAAACCTCGCGTGAGATTTTCCATCGAGTCCTCGGAGAATTTTTATTCGCTAAAGAATTAAAACCTCGCGTGGAAATTTAATTAATTTACCTTAACGTATAGTTTTCCTTAAAAAAAACACTTTTTTTACGATAAAATATAAAATTCGTGTAAAATTCCTATATGTCGTACGAAACTCGCGCTTTTGTTAAAAAATAAAGAAACAATTCTCGCGCTTTAAACCAAATCTCGCGTGGAATATTTGCTAAAAAAACGAAAACCTCGCGTGAGATTTCCCATCGAGTCCTCGGTGGATTTTTAAACGCCAAAAAAGGAAACCCTCGCGTGGAATATTCCATAATTTACCTCATCGTATAGTTTTCCTTAAAAAAAAACACTTTTTCTACGGTAAAATAAAAAATTCGTGTAAAAATTCTTATTTTTCATACGAAACTCGCGGTTTTGTTAAAAAAAAAAGAAACGATTCTCGCCCGCCTTAAAACAAACCCGCGTGGAGATTATTTGCTAAAAAACGAAAACCTCGCGGGCGATTTTCCATTGATTCCTTGGTGAATTGTTATGCGCCAAAAAAGGAAAACCTCGCGTGGGAATTTCACCGGGTTAATCGAACTTTTAGTTTTTCCTTCTAAAAAATCACTTTTTTAACGACGTAATAACAAAACTTGAGTAATATTTCTATTTTTCGTACGAAACTTGCGGTTTTGTTAAAAGGGAAATGATTCTTACGCGCATTAAAACAAACCCCACGTGGAAATTATTTGAGATAAAAAGAAAATCTTGCGTAAGATTTTTAATCGCGTTTTTTGGGATTTTTAATCGTTAAAAAAAGGAAAACGTCGCGTGTAAATTTCACTTGTTTATTCGATTGTTTAGTTTTCCTTCTAAAAAAATCACTTTTTTCGACTTAATAAAGAAATCTCGCGTAATATTTCTATTTTTGGCACAAAATTTGAAACAAATTTGACCCTAAAATTTAAGAGAAAAACCGACAAACTCAGGTAAAATTTTTACTTCGTTTCGTATACGATTTTTTTAAGCTAAAAAGGGGAGACCTCGCTCGAAAATTTCACTTGTTTATCCGAGCGTATAGTAATGCTTTAATAATGCCTTTTTTCACGCCTTAATAAAAAAAATCAGGTGATGTTTAAGTATAACGTGTGGTTTATGTTAAAAAAGAAATCAAATCTCACGGATATTGAAACAAATCCCACGTGAAAATATGAATGTAGATCTCGATATGCTTTTTTTAAGTAATTGAATCAAATAAAGACATCAAAAAATACTTCATGGTGTGAATAGGTAAAAAATGTAAGTAAATTAAACTCAAAAATTTATTTGCTTAAAAATATTTTTTATGCGTCGAATATAAATTATCATCATAGCATTACCAAATTTATTTATGAAATCATGATAGTGTTCGCTTGCAAACATACATATATAGTGAATGATTCGTTTGTATTCCAATGACAATTCATGGCTTCATTTTCTCCACAACCTTTTAATAACGTTTCTTAGGAGGGTTAACGAAGAAAAGTTGTAAACGGCAATTTTGCTTCTTCTTCACTCACGAAGACGCAGATGTCCACGCACCACCCCCAGGCTCTCAGGTAATTGTATTGCTCTATGCCTAGGTCATTATGATTAAGCGTGACCGTTCGTCCGTACCGGTCGATATAAGTCGGCGGTGTGCTGATATGGTAAACGACACAATCTTCTCGCCCAGTTTGACCACATTCTGTGTACACCACCCCAAAACGATACGGATCGAATGTTCCCTCTAGTCCAAAATGACCTAGGCATAGAGCAATACAATTACCTGAGAGCCTGGGGGTGGTGCGTGGACATCTGCGTCTTCGTGAGTGAAGAAGAAGCAAAATTGCCGTTTACAACTTTTCTTCGTTAACCCTCCTAAGAAACGTTATTAAAAGGTTGTGGAGAAAATGAAGCCATGAATTGTCATTGGAATACAAACGAATCATTCACTATATATGTATGTTTGCAAGCGAACACTATCATGATTTCATAAATAAATTTGGTAATGCTATGATGATAATTTATATTCGACGCATAAAAAATATTTTTAAGCAAATAAATTTTTGAGTTTAATTTACTTACATTTTTTACCTATTCACACCATGAAGTATTTTTTGATGTCTTTATTTGATTCAATTACTTAAAAAAAGCATATCGAGATCTACATTCATATTTTCACGTGGGATTTGTTTCAATATCCGTGAGATTTGATTTCTTTTTTAACATAAACCACACGTTATACTTAAACATCACCTGATTTTTTTTATTAAGGCGTGAAAAAAGGCATTATTAAAGCATTACTATACGCTCGGATAAACAAGTGAAATTTTCGAGCGAGGTCTCCCCTTTTTAGCTTAAAAAAAATCGTATACGAAACGAAGTAAAAATTTACCTGAGTTTGTCGGTTTTTCTCTTAAATTTTAGGGTCAAATTTGTTTCAAATTTTGTGCCAAAAATAGAAATATTACGCGAGATTTCTTTATTAAGTCGAAAAAAGTGATTTTTTTAGAAGGAAAACTAAACAATCGAATAAACAAGTGAAATTTACACGCGACGTTTTCCTTTTTTTAACGATTAAAAATCCCAAAAAACGCGATTGAAAATCTTACGCAAGATTTTCTTTTTATCTCAAATAATTTCCACGTGGGGTTTGTTTTAATGCGCGTAAGAATCATTTCCCTTTTAACAAAACCGCAAGTTTCGTACGAAAAATAGAAATATTACTCAAGTTTTGTTATTACGTCGTTAAAAAAGTGATTTTTTAGAAGGAAAAACTAAAAGTTCGATTAACCCGGTGAAATTCCCACGCGAGGTTTTCCTTTTTTGGCGCATAACAATTCACCAAGGAATCAATGGAAAATCGCCCGCGAGGTTTTCGTTTTTTAGCAAATAATCTCCACGCGGGTTTGTTTTAAGGCGGGCGAGAATCGTTTCTTTTTTTTTTAACAAAACCGCGAGTTTCGTATGAAAAATAAGAATTTTTACACGAATTTTTTATTTTACCGTAGAAAAAGTGTTT
This sequence comes from Trachelipus rathkii, assembly GCA_015478945.1. Lineage (NCBI taxonomy): Eukaryota > Metazoa > Arthropoda > Malacostraca > Isopoda > Trachelipodidae > Trachelipus > Trachelipus rathkii. Next base: position 24,087 of record JABUQX010047366.1, on the reverse strand, counting down.
TTTTTTAAGGAAAACTATACGATGAGGTAAATTATGGAATATTCCACGCGAGGGTTTTCTTTTTTGGCGTTTAAAAATCCACCGAAGACTCGATGGGAAATCTCACGCGAGGTTTTCGTTTTTTTAGCAAATATTCCACGCGAGATTTGGTTTAAAGCGCGAGAATTGTTTCTTTATTTTTTAACAAAAGCGCGAGTTTCGTACGACATATAGGAATTTTACACGAATTTTATATTTTATCGTAAAAAAAGTGTTTTTTTTAAGGAAAACTATACGTTAAGGTAAATTAATTAAATTTCCACGCGAGGTTTTAATTCTTTAGCGAATAAAAATTCTCCGAGGACTCGATGGAAAATCTCACGCGAGGTTTTCGTTTTTTCGCAAATAATTTCCACGTGGGGTCTGTTTTAATGCGCGCGAGAATCGTTTCTTTAATTTTTAACAAAACCGCGAGTTTCGCACGAAAAATAGGAATTTTACACGAATTTTATATTTTATCGTAGAAAAAGTGTTTTTTTTAAGGAAAACTATACGTTGAAGTAAATTAATGAAATTTCCACGCGAGGTTTTAATTCTTTGGCGTATAAAAATTCTCCGAGGACTCAATGGAAAATCTCACGCGAGGTTTCTACGAATTTTTAAAATTCACAAGGTAACGTTCCCTTTAGTGCGATTATATTATGCGTTTTTTTGGCACAAATTTGATCTTCTTGTTCCCTTTACTCACAAAGAATTTAGATCGGAAATTTCCAGAAGTGTAAGATGCCATAATATTGACAGGCTTATATTTTCAAACGTTGTACTATTTGTAACCTTTTAATTATTCTAAGTATGGGACAAAAAACCGTTCCCTTTATTATGGCTTTTTGCCAAAAATTTAAATTGATTTGTTCCCTTTAGAAATTTTTTCCACCAGAAATAAAAAAAAATAACGGAATTTAGGCCGTAAACTAGCATGCCTCCTCCTTACAGTAGGTCATAACTAATTGATAGATTGAAATTGTATTTACGTACGACCATTATTTTTTTTTCTACGAATTTTTAAAATTCACAAGGTAACGTCCCCTTTAGTGCGATTATATTATGCGTTTTGGCACAAAATTGATCTTCTTGTTCCCTTTAGTTACAAAGAATTTAGATCGGAAATTTCCAGAAGTGTAAGATGCCATAATATTGACAGGCTTATATTTTCAAACTTGTATGACCTAACAGGTTGAAATTAAAGTATGTTGTAGATCTTACTTCTTTGTACTATTTGTAACCTTTTGATTATTCTAAGTATGATAGATTTTGATTTCTTACAACTATCGATTTTTCGGCTTCGGCTAAGTCTATAACTCATTCTCATTCGGTTGATTCGCTATTTAAGCCGAGGAAACAAAATTGAATGAGAATGAGTTACTTTTGAATATATAAACATGGCGGCAACACGTGGCAATAACCCAGGAATAATTTTAGATTTCGTACAACTAAAATCAGTCGTAGGGTCCTTAGGTACTCCTCATTCCCCCTTTGCGTAAGGTGATGGAACAAAAAACCGTTCCCTTTATTATGGCTTTTTGCCAAAAATTTAAATTGATTGTTCCCTTTTATGGCTTTTTGCCAAAAATTTAAATTGATTGTTCCCTTTAGAAATTTTTTCCACCAGAAATAAAAAAAAATAACGGAATTTAGGCCGTAGACTAGCGCGCCTCCTTACAGTAGGTCATAACTAATTGATAGATTGAAATTGCATTTACGTACGACCATTATTTTTTTTTCTACGAATTTTTAAAATTCACAAGGTAACGTCCCCTTTAGTGCGATTATATTATGCGTTTTGGCACAAATTTGATCTTCTTGTTCCCTTTACTTACAAAGAATTTAGATCGGAAATTTCCAGAAGTGTAAGATGCCATAATATTGACAGGCTTATATTTTCAAACTTGTATGACCTAACAGGTTGAAATTAAAGTATGTTGTAGATCTTACTTCGTTGTACTATTTGTAACCTTTTGATTATTCTACTTCTGCTAAGTCTATCTCATTCTCGTTCGGTCGATTCACTAATTAAACCCAGGAAGCAAAATTGAATGAGAATGAGTTACAACTATCGACTTCTCGGCTTCGGCTAAGTCTAACTCATTCTCATTCGGTCGATTTCTCTCTTTTTAACGAAGATGCCATGCTGCCATGTTTATATATTCAAAACTGTATGACCTGCAGCCCCTTACTTCACGTACCTGGAAAGATATTTTCCTTTAAAAATGGTAATTTAACTTTTTTGAAAATGAAATAAATTATATCGGAAATGGCCAATTTGGTTGCTTAAAGACAATCAAAAAATTCTAATTCATACTTAAAAAACCGACATTTTGCCCCGTTCTCCACTCGTTCCTCCGTTTCTCTCGTTCCCCGTCTCCACCCGTTCCCCGTCTCCACTCGTTTCCCCGTCTCCACCCGTTCCCCGTCTCCACCCGTTCCCGTCTCCACCGTTCCCCGTCTCCACCCGTTCCCCGTCGTCCACCCGTTCCCCGTCTCCACCCGTTCCCCTTCTCCATTTTCCCCCGTCTCCACTCGTTCCCCGTCTCCATCGTTTCCCCGTCTCCACTCGTTCCCCTTCTCCACCCGTTCCCCGTCTCCACTCGTTCCCCGTCACCCCCCGTTTCCGTACTAACTATTATTATCATTCGATGGAGTATTTCGGAAAAAGACGAAAGAATCGATCGAAATCAGCTAAAAAACTGAGATTTTTCCCCGTCTCCACCCGTTCCCCGTCTCCACCCGTTCCCCGTCTCCACCCATTCCCCGTCTCCACTCGTTCCCCGTCTCCACCCGTTCCCCGTCTTCCACTCATTCCCCGTCTCCACCCGTTTCCCGTCTCACTCGTTCCCCGTCTCCTCCCTCTCCCCTCCCCCCCCGTTCCCCGTCTCCACCCGTTCCCCGTCTCCACCCGTTCCCCGTCTCCACCCGTTCCCCGTCTCCACCCGTTCCCCGTCTCCACCCGTTCCCCGTCTCCACCCGTTCCCCGTCACTCGAATTTTCCTTACTTACTATTATTATTATCATTCGATCGAGACGCGTAGAGTCATTTATTGTTGACTCATGGCTAAAAACCGAGATTTTTCCCCGTCTCCACCCATTCCCCGTCTCCACCCGTTCCCCGTCTCCACCCGTTCCCCGTCTCCACCCGTTCCCCGTCTCCACTCGTTCCCCGTCTCCACTCGTTCCCCGTCTCCACCCGTTACAGTTTTGAATAAGACGCATTCTCATTCGGTCGATTCACGAAATCAGGTAAAAAACCGAGATTTTCCCCCGTCTCCACTCGTTCCCCGTCTCCACTCGTTCCCCGTCCCCACCGTTCCCGTCTTCCACCCGTTCCCCGTCTCCACCCGTTCCCCGTCTCCACCCGTTCCCCGTCTCCACCCGTTCCCCGTCTCCACCCGTTCCCCGTCTCCACCCGTTCCCCGTCTCCACTCGTTCCCCGTCTCCACCCGTTCCCCGTCTCCAAACGTTCCCCGTCACTCGAATGGTCCTTACTTACTATTATTATTAACATTCGATCGAGTATTTCGGAAAAAGGCGAAAGAATCGATCGAAATCAGCTAAAAAACCGAGATTTTTCCCCGTCTCTACTCGTTTCCGGTCTGTCTCCCCAGACCGACCCGTTCCCCGTCTCCACCCGTTCCCCGTCTCCACCCGTTCCCCGTCTCCACCCGTTCCCCGTCTCCACCCGTTCCCCGTCTCCACCCGTTCCCCGTCTCCACCCATTCCCCGTCTCCACCCGTTCCCCGTCTCCACCCGTTCCCCGTCTCCACTCGTTCCCCGTCTCCACCCGTTCCCCGTCTCCACCCATTCCCCGTCTCCACCCGTTCCCCGTCTCAACCTGCTAGGTCTTACAGTTTTGAATATATAAACATGGCGGCAACACGTGGCAATAACCCAGGAATAATTTGAGATATCGTAAAACTAAAATCAGTCGTAGGGTCCTTAGGTACTCCTCATAAGTTTAAGGGGGTACGGGGGGTTCCTGGGACAAGTTTCAAAAACACGGAATTTAGGCCATAAACTAGCACGCCTATGCGTAAGGTGATGGACAAAAAACCGTTTCCTTATTATGGCTGTTTCCCAAAAAAAATTTAAAATTGATTGTTCCCTTTAGAATTTTTTCCACCAAGAAATAAAATAAAAATAACGGAATTGGTAGGCCGCGTAAACTAGTATGCCTCCTTACAGTAGATCTAAACTAATTGATAGATTGAAATGCATTTACGTACGGACCATTATTTTTTTTTTCTACGAATTTTTTAAATTCACAAGGTAACGTTCCCTTAGTGCGATTATATTATGCGTTTTTTTGGCACAAAATTTGATCTTCTTGTTCCCTTTACTCACAAAGGAATTTAGATCGGAAATTTCCAGAAGTGTAAGATGCCATAAATATTGACAGGGCTTATATTTTCAAAGTATGACCTAAACAGGTGCAGGATTTAAAATAAAGTATGTCTGTAGAAGCTTACTACGTTGTACTGATTTGTAACCTTTTAATATTCTAAGTATTGCGGACAAAAAACTCCCTTTATTATGCTTTTTTGCCAAAAATTTAAATTGATTTGTTCCCTTTAGAAATTTTTTTCCACCAGAATAAAAAAAAATAACGGAATTTAGGCCGGGCCGTAAACTAGCATGCCTCCTTACAGTAAGTCATAACTAATTGATAGATGAAATTGTATTTACGTACGACCATTATTTTTTTTTCTACGAATTTTTAAAATTCACAAGGTAACGTGGGAGACTAAATTAAAAAAAATAATTGCATTAAACAAAATTAAATAAATTAATATTTTTCGGTACATATACGAATCTCGCGCGAAGCGAAAGCACGAAATAACGTTACTTTTTACTTTCTCGGGAGATGGTGCAAAATAAATTTTTCGTTCCTTAAGCGAGTTTTTTTTCGAGGGCATATCATATTATTTTTTTTTATATAGACCTTCGACCTATCAAAAGCGGAAAGAGTAGAAAATTAATCACGTTAGTTAGCGCAGGGGTCTCTACTTCGGCGAGAATTCCCCACCATTTATCTTCATGCTCCGAACTGTTAAAAAAATGCAGCGAAATACAACGTTACCGAAGAGCTGATAGACCACCCAGAACGTTTATTATCCACCGAAGTTTATCAACGGAATCAAAAACCGCTCTTGAAATTGGTTCAAGAATTTTGCTCGACGGAACTTAAACCAACTCCCGCGAACAATTTCAATAAACTTCTTCACGAAAAAGGAATTTTGTGATATAAAACTGGATTTTAAAATTAAAAACTTTATAAAAATAGTAAATTAAAAATTATTTTTTAGTAAATAATTTTTTTTAATAAAAAAATAGGGCACCGACTAATTTTTCTTTATAAAGGCGAAACCTTTCGACCTTTTCTTCCATTCCTCCTTCGCCTGCAATTACGACCCACCAACAATTAGTTAGTTAACTCCGCGAAAATGACGAACCTGTCGATTATATTATTAATATTGTTCCTTCAATCAACCTTGGGCTCGGACACCACCAAAGAAATTGAAAGGAGAGAAGTTTGCAAAGGCGTATATTCTTATTTCCAAGGTGGAGTGCTTCTCAATAATTTAACGAGAAAAAGACTTCGTTTTAAAAAGAAAATATCTGAGGAATGTAAACAAGGGTCGTCGGAGAGACTGGTATTTAGTTTGAAAAAACACGAGGCTCGTCCCATATATGCTAGAGAAGACTTTGACTTTATGGATGTTGAAATGCACGACAACGAAATTTTTTATATGTGATCTTCGATAACAAAACGCTATACGTTTGACTAGAGGGAACATTCGATCCGTATCGTTTTGGGGTGGTGTACACAGAATGTGGTCAAACTGGGCGAGAAGATTGTGTCGTTTACCATATCAGCACACCGCCGACTTATATCGACCGGTACGGACGAACGGTCACGCTTAATCATAATGACCTAGGCATAGAGCAATACAATTACCTGAGAGCCTGGGGGTGGTGCGTGGACATCTGCGTCTTCGTGAGTGAAGAAGAAGCAAAATTGCCGTTTACAACTTTTCTTCGTTAACCCTCCTAAGAAACGTTATTAAAAGGTTGTGGAGAAAATGAAGCCATGAATTGTCATTGGAATACAAACGAATCATTCACTATATATGTATGTTTGCAAGCGAACACTATCATGATTTCATAAATAAATTTGGTAATGCTATGATGATAATTTATATTCGACGCATAAAAAATATTTTTAAGCAAATAAATTTTTGAGTTTAATTTACTTTCATTTTTTACCTATTCACACCATGAAGTATTTTTTGATGTCTTTATTTGATTCAATTACTTAAAAAAAGCATATCGAGATCTACATTCATATTTTCACGTGGGATTTGTTTCAATATCCGTGAGATTTGATTTCTTTTTTAACATAAACCACACGTTATACTTAAACATCACCTGATTTTTTTATTAAGGCGTGAAAAAAGGCATTATTAAAGCATTACTATACGCTCGGATAAACAAGTGAAATTTTCGAGCGAGGTCTCCCCTTTTTAGCTTAAAAAAAATCGTATACGAAACGAAGTAAAAATTTACCTGAGTTTGTCGGTTTTTCTCCTAAATTTTAGGGTCAAATTTGTTTCAAATTTTGTGCAAAAAATAGAAATATTACGCGAGATTTCTTTATTAAGTCGAAAAAAGTGATTTTTTTAGAAGGAAAACTAAACAATCGAATAAACAAGTGAAATTTACACGCGACGTTTTCCTTTTTTTAACGATTAAAAATCCCAAAAAACGCGATTAAAAATCTTACGCAAGATTTTCTTTTTATCTCAAATAATTTCCACGTGGGGTTTGTTTTAATGCGCGTAAGAATCGTTTCCCTTTTAACAAAACCGCAAGTTTCGTACGAAAAATAGAAATATTACTCAAGTTTTGTTATTACGTCGTTAAAAAAGTGATTTTTTAGAAGGAAAAACTAAAAGTTCGATTAACCCGGTGAAATTCCCACGCGAGGTTTTCCTTTTTTGGCGCATAACAATTCACCAAGGAATCAATGGAAAATCGCCCGCGAGGTTTTCGTTTTTTCGCAAACAATCTCCACGCGGGTTTGTTTTAAGGCGGGCGAGAATCGTTTCTTTTTTTTTTAACAAAACCGCGAGTTTCGTATGAAAAATAAGAATTTTTACACGAATTTTTTATTTTACCGTAGAAAAAGTGTTTTTTTTAAGGAAAACTATACGATGAGGTAAATTATGGAATATTCCACGCGAGGGTTTCCTTTTTTGGCGTTTAAAAATCCACCGAAGACTCGATGGGAAATCTCACGCGAGGTTTTCGTTTTTTTAGCAAATATTCCACGCGAGATTTGGTTTAAAGCGCGAGAATTGTTTCTTTATTTTTTAACAAAAGCGCGAGTTTCGTACGACATATAGGAATTTTACACGAATTTTATATTTTATCGTAAAAAAAGTGTTTTTTTTAAGGAAAACTATACGTTAAGGTAAATTATGAAATTTCCATGCGAGGTTTTAATTCTTTAGCGTATAAAAATTCTCCGAGGACTCGATGGAAAATCTCACGCGAGGTTTTCGTTTTTTCGCAAATAATTTCCACGTGGGGTCTGTTTTAATGCGCGCGAGAATCGTTTCTTTAATTTTTAACAAAACCGCGAGTTTCGCACGCACGAAAAATAGGAATTTTACACGAATTTTATATTTTATCGTAGAAAAAGTGTTTTTTTTAAGGAAAACTATACGTTGAAGTAAATTAATGAAATTTCAACGCGAGGTTTTAATTCTTTGGCGTATAAAAATTCTCCGAGGACTCAATGGAAAATCTCACGCGAGGTTTCTACGAATTTTTAAAATTCACAAGGTAACGTTCCCTTTAGTGCGATTATATTATGCGTTTTTTAGCACAAATTTGATCTTCTTGTTCCCTTTACTCACAAAGAATTTAGATCGGAAATTTCCAGAAGTGTAAGATGCCATAATATTGACAGGCTTATATTTTTCAAACGTTGTACTATTTGTAACCTTTTAATTATTCTAAGTATGGGACAAAAAACCGTTCCCTTTATTATGGCTTTTTGCCAAAAATTTAAATTGATTTGTTCCCTTTAGAAATTTTTTCCACCAGAAATAAAAAAAAATAACGGAATTTAGGCCGTAAACTAGCATGCCTCCTTACAGTAAGTCATAACTAATTGATAGATTGAAATTGCATTTACGTACGACCATTATTTTTTTTTCTACGAATTTTTAAAATTTACAAGGTAACGTTCCCTTTAGTGCGATTATATTATGCGTTTTTTTGGCACAAATTTGATCTTCTTGTTCCCTTTACTCACAAAGAATTTAGATCGGAAATTTCCAGAAGTGTAAGATGCCATAATATTGACAGGCTTATATTTTCAAACTTGTATGACCTAACAGGTGCAGGTTTAAATTAAAGTATGTTGTAGAACTTACTACGTTGTACTATTTGTAACCTTTTAATTATTCTAGGTATGATAGATTTTGATTTCACAACTATCGACTTCTCGGCTTCGGCTAAGTCTAACTCATTCTCATTCGGTCGATTTCACTCTTTTTAATGAAGATGCCATGTTGCCATGTTATATATTCAAAACTGTATGACCTGCAGCCCCTTACGTCACGTACCGGGAAAGATATTTTCTTTTAAAAATGGTAATTTGTAACTTTTTTTGAAAAATAAAATAAAATATATCGGAACGGAAATGGCCAATTTGGTGCTAAGGAAATCCAAAATCTATCATTGTCGGAATAACCAAAGAGATAGAAATAGTACAACGTAGTATGCACCACAGTAATTTTTTATTTCAACCTGCTAGGTCTAACAGTTTTGAAAATATATAAACTGGCGAGCGACAAGCTGCAATTACCAAAGTAATTTGAGATATTCGTACAACTTAAAACAGTCGTTAGGTCCTTAGGTAATGCTTTAATATGGTTGATGAATTTACTTTTGTTCTTGGACAAGGTTTCATATTATCGGAAAAAAAACCTAAGGTTCCCCTGTGTAATAACAAAAAACCGTTTGCCTTTTATGATTGCTTTTTGCCATAATTTTAAAATTGCCTGTTCCCTTTAGGAAATTTTTTTTCCACCAGAATAAAAAAAAATCAACGGAATTTAGGCCGGAACTAAGCGCGCCTCTGCAGTAGGTCATAGACTATTGATTAGATTAAATGCATTTACTTACGACCATTATTTTTGTTTTCTACAATTTTTAAAATCACACGGTAACGTCCCCTTTAGGTTGCGATTATATTATGCGTTTTGGCACAAATTTGATCTTTCTTAGGTTTTACTTACATAGAATTTAGATCGGAAATTTCCAGAAGTGAAAGATGCCATATTATTGACAGCGCTTATATTTCAAATTGTTATGATTTCCTAACAGAGTTTGAAATTAAATCAGTTTTGTGTGCTTGTTGCTTCGTTTGTATCTATTGTAAAATCCTTTGAGTTATTGCCAGAAGATAAGGGTTTTTGAATTTCTTTACAACTATCGATTTTTCGGTTTCTTCGGCTAAGTCTTAAATCTCATTTCTTCATTCGGTTGATCGCATATTTTATGCGTGACGAACACAAAATGAGATGAGAATGAGTTTATTGTTGTAATATATAAACATGGCCGGCAACACGTGGCAATTAACCCAGTAATGAATTTGTAGATATCGTTTACAATAAAATCTAGTTCGTTATGTGGTCCTTAGTACTCCTCATAAGTTTAAGGGTGTTACGGGGGGGTTCCTGGGACGAACAAGTTTCAGAAATTTCCGGAAAAAACCCTCTAAGTGTTCCCCTTGCGTAAAGGTGATGGAACAAAAACCGATTCCCTTTATTATGGCTTTTTGCCAAAAATTTAAATTGATTGTTCCTTTAGAATTTTTTTCCACCAGAAATAAAAAAAAATAACGGAATTTAGGCCGTTAGGACTAGCGCGCCTCTTACAGATAGGTCATAACTAATTGATAGATTGAAATTGCATTTACGTACGACCATTATTTTTTTTTCTACGAATTTTTAAAATTCACAAGGTAACGTTCCCTTTTAGTGCGTTTATATTATGCGTTTTGGCACAAATTTGATCTTCTTGTTCCCTTTACTTACAAAGAATTTAGATCGGAAATTTCCAGAAGTGTAAGATGCCATAATATTGACAGGCTTATTTTTCAAACTTGTATGACCTAACAGGTTGAAATTAAAGTATGTTGTAGATCTTTACTTCGTTGTACTATTGTAACTTTTGATTTATTCTAAGTGATGATAGATTTTTGTATTTCTTTAAATATCGATGTGTTGTGTGCGGGCTTTCGGCTAAGTCTATAACTCTTCTCATTTCGGTGATATCGGCTATGGTTAGCCGAGAAAACAAAATTTGTATCTATGAGATTGAGTTATCAACTTTCTGTAGATGCCGGATACGCAAATTAGTGTATATGGAGATATAGTTTTAATCAACTTTCGGAGACCGAAAGCAAATTTGAAGAGAATGAGTTACAACTTTCGAGGCCGAAAGCAAAATTGAATGAGAATGAGTTACAACTTTCGAGGCCGAAAGCAAAATTGAATGAGAATGAGTTACAACTATCGATTTTTTTTGGCTTCTGCTAAGTCTATCTCATTCTCGTTCGGTCGATTCACTAATTAAACCCAGGAAGCAAAATTGAATGAGAATGAGTTACAACTATCGACTTCTCGGCTTCGGCTAAGTCTAACTCATTCTCATTCGGTCGATTTCTCTCTTTTTAACGAAGATGCCATGCTGCCATGTTTATATATTCAAAACTGTATGACCTGCAGCCCCTTACTTCACGTACCTGGAAAGATATTTTCCTTTAAAAATGGTAACTTGTAACTTTTTTTGAAATATGAAATAAATATATCGGAAATGGCCAATTTGGTGCTAAAGAAATCAAAAATCTATCATACTTAAAAAACCGAGATTTTTCCCCGTCTCCACTCGTTCCCCGTCTCCACTCGTTCCCCGTCTCCACCCGTTCCCCGTCTCCACTCGTTCCCCGTCTCCACTCGTTCCCCGTCTCCACTCGTTCCCCATCTCCACCCGTTCCCCGTCTCCACCCGTTCACCGTCTCCACCCGTTCCCCGTCTCCACCCGTTCCCCGTCTCCACCCGTTCCCCGTCTCCACCCGTTCCCCGTCTCCACTCGTTCCCCGTCTCCACTCGTTCCCCGTCTCCACCCGTTCCCCGTCTCCACTCGTTCCCCGTCACTCGAATGGTCCGTACTTACTATTATTATCATTCAATGGAGTATTTCGGAAAAAGACGAAAGAATCGATCGAAATCAGCTAAAAAACCGAGATTTTTCCCCGTCTCCACCCATTCCCCGTCTCCACCCGTTCCCCGTCTCCACCCGTTCCCCGTCTCCACTCGTTCCCCGTCTCCACCCGTTCCCCGTCTCCACTCATTCCCCGTCTCCACCCGTTCCCCGTCTCCACCCGTTCCCCGTCTCCACCCATTCCCCGTCTCCACCCGTTCCCCGTCTCCACTCATTCCCCGTCTCCACCCGTTCCCCGTCTCCACCCGTTCCCCGTCTCCACCCGTTCCCCCGCCCCCCCCGCTCCCCCGTCGCCACCCGTTCCCCGTCTCCACCCGTTCCCCGTCTCCACCCGTTCCCCGTCTCCACCCGTTCCCCGTCTCCACCCGTTCCCCGTCTCCACCCGTTCCCCGTCTCCACCCGTTCCCCGTCACTCGAATGGTCCTTACTTACTATTATTATTATCATTCGATCGAGTATTTCGGAAAAAGGCGAAAGAATCGATCGAAATCAGCAAAAAAATCGAGATTTTTCCCCGTCTCCACCCATTCCCCGTCTCCACCCGTTCCCCGTCTCCACTCATTCCCCGTCTCCACTCGTTCCCCGTCTCCACCCGTTCCCCGTCTCCACACATTCCCCGTCTCCACTCGTTCCCCGTCTCCACTCGTTCCCCGTCTCCACTCGTTCCCCGTCTCCACCCGTTCCCCGTCTCCACCCGTTCACCGTCTCCACCCGTTCCCCGTCTCCACCCGTTCCCCGTCTCCACCCGTTCCCGTCTCCACCCGTTCCCCTGTTTGCGTCCCTAGCGTCGGTGTGCTCTCTCTTCTTTACTCGTTCCCTCTTCCCAGGCCGGGTCCCCGTCTCCGACTGCGTCGTCTCCGTGCACTCGAATGCGTCCGTAGTCTTGAGTGATTATATTTATTTACAATGTGAGGTTTGTTTATTTCTCGGAAAAAGACGAAAGAATCGATCGAAATGATCTAAAAAACCTCGTTCCCCGTCTCCACCCGTTTCCCGTCTCCACCCGTTCCCCGTCTCACTCATTCCCCGTCTCCACTCGTTTCCCCGTCTCCACCCGTTCCCGGTCTCTCCACTCATTCCCCGTCTCCACCCGTTCCCCGTCTCCACTCGTTCCCCCGTCTCACCCATTCCCCGTCCCACCGTCCTCGGTCTCAACTCATTTCCCGTCTCCCACTCTTCCCGTCTCCACCCGATTCACCCCCGTCTGGTCCACCCGATTCCCCGTCTCCACCCGTTCCGTCCGTCCACCCGATTCCCCGTCTCCACCCTTCCTCCGTCTTCACCGGTTCCCCGGTCTCCACCCGCGTTCCCCGGTCTCCACCCGTTCCCCGGTCTCCCCTTGCCCCGTCACTTCGAATGGTCCTTACTTACTATTATTATTATCATTCGATCGAGTATTTCGGAAAAAGGCGAAAGAATCGATCGAAATCAGCAAAAAAACCGAGATTTTTCCCCGTCTCCACCCCATTCCCTGTCTCATACGTTCCCTCGTTCTCCTACTCATTCCCTGTCTGCCATTCGTGGTCCCCTGTCTTCCATCCTTCGTTTCTTCCGTCTTCCACATCGATCGCGCCTGTCTGTTCCACCCGTCCCGTGCTTCCTACCTCCGGTTTCCCCGTCTCCACTGGCGATCCCCTGTCGTTCCATCCTCGTTCTCCTCTCATGCGTCCATATGCGCCGTTCCCCCGTCTGACGGTCGAATGGTCCTTACTTACTATTATGTATTTTAATTGTCAGTGTCTAGTTGTCGAGTTTTTTCGGAAAAAGGCGAAAGAATCGATCGAAATCAGCTAAAAAAACCGAGATTTTCCTCTCGTTCTCGCACGCAATTCCTCCGTCTCCACCTCTGTTCCCTCGGTCTTCCATCCTGTTCCTCTCTGTCTTCCTACCGTTCCCCGTCTGTCCACCCTTTTCCCGTTCACCTCGGATCCCCGTCTCCTATGCGTGTGCGCCGCTGCGTGGCGTCTGCGAGCTATATAATTGTATCTTTTCTCCTATTTACTCAGCAAGGAGTTATGTTAGATCGGAATGAGTTTCCATGAGTGTAAGATCCAGTAATATGGTTGTACGATGGCTGTTGTATTGTTTTTCATTTAGGGATCGGTTATATCCTTATTTACTAGCTGTGCAATGGTAAGAGTATAATAGTATGTTGGTATATATCTGTGCGTTTTCTTACTTATTGTTTACCTTGTAATGTTTTATTTCTAATTTATGTGAGACGATTATAATATAGCTCTGGTTTCCTGCTGTGTTTTTATGGTTATTGGCTTGTTTGTTGCCAGAAAATTTAAATATTATTTTGTTTCCGTCTTACTTATGAATAAATATAGTTGTTTGTGGTTTCTCGTACCGATGATGTATTATGAAAAAAAATAAAATCGGAATTTATGGCGGTAATAGTAGCATGCCCTTACAGTAAGTTCTATAAACTAATTGATAGATTGAGATAGTTTGTGTGGAGCGTACGACGCATTTAGTTTTGTTTTGACGTGATTTTTAAAATTCAAATGTTTTTGGTTTAAGCGTTGTATACTATATTAAATAAGAGTATATATATTGTTATTAAATTCAATGATATTTGGGTAAATAAATTATAAATTGTTCTGGGTGGTGTGGTTGTTTGTTTTTTTTACATTATGGTACCGTAGTCTCTGTCGTGTCGAAGCGGAATTAGCACGAAATTAACGGCTACTTTTTTTTACTTCTCGGTTGAGATTGTGCAAAATTTAAATTTTTCGTCCTTACGTCTGAGTTTTTTTCTGATGTGGATGTTGAAATTTAGATTTTCGCATTTAGACTCTGCGATGCTTATCAAGTAAGCGGAAAGTAGTAATATATATCATTGTTAGTTATGATGGTGGTTCTTTTACTTCGGCGTTTGGGAGAATTGCTTTCCCATCGCGGTTTATTCTTTCAGTGTTCTCGGTAGAGATGCTTGTTTATAATAAAATGTCTAGTCTAGGTTAATTTAATCTTTACGTTTATCCGAATGAGAGCTTGATAGACCAGCTCCGAGTTAGTACGTTTAGTTATCTTCGATCCGGATTGAGTTTTGATTCAACGGAATTCAAAATCCGCTTGAATTGTTCAAGAATTTGCTCGACGGAACTTAAACCAACTCCCGCGAACAATTTCAATAAACTTCTTCACGAAAAAGGAATTTTGTGATATAAAACTGGATTTTAAAATTAAAAACTTTATAAAAATAGTAAATTAAAAATTATTTTTTAGTAAATAATTTTTTTTAATAAAAAAATAGCGCACCGACTAATTTTTTTTTATAAAGGCGAAACCTTTCGACCTTTTCTTCCATTCCTCCTTCGCCTGCAATTACGACCCACCAACAATTAGTTAGTTAACTCCGCGAAAATGACGAACCTGTCGATTATATTATTAATATTGTTCCTTCAATCAACCTTGGGCTCGGACACCACCAAAGAATTGAAAGGAGAGAAGTTTGCAAAGGCGTATATTCTTATTTCCAAGGTGGAGTGCTTCTCAATAATTTAACGAGAAAAAGACTTCGTTTTAAAAAGAAAATATCTGAGGAATGTAAACAAGGGTCGTCGGAGAGACTGGTATTTAGTTTGAAAAAACACGAGGCTCGTCCCATATATGCTAGAGAAGACTTTGACTTTATGGATGTTGAAATGCACTACAACGAAATTTTTTATATGATCTTCGATAACAAAACGCTATACGTTGGACTAGAGGGAACATTCGATCCGTATCGTTTTGGGGTGGTGTACACAGAATGTGGTCAAACTGGGCGAGAAGATTGTGTCGTTTACCATATCAGCACACCGCCGACTTATATCGACCGGTACGGACGAACGGTCACGCTTAATCATAATGACCTAGGCATAGAGCAATACAATTACCTGAGAGCCTGGGGGTGGTGCGTGGACATCTGCGTCTTCGTGAGTGAAGAAGAAGCAAAATTGCCGTTTACAACTTTTCTTCGTTAACCCTCCTAAGAAACGTTTTTAAAGGGTGTGGAGAAAATGAAGCCATGAATTGTCATTGGAATACAAACGAATCATTCACTATATATGTATGTTTGCAAGCGAACACTATCATGATTTCATAAATAAATTTGGTAATGCTATGATGATAATTTATATCCGACGCATAAAAAATATTTTTAAGCAAATAAATTTTTGAGTTTAATTTACTTTCATTTTTTACCTATTCACACCATGAAGTATTTTTTGATGTCTTTATTTGATTCAATTACTTAAAAAAAGCATATCGAGATCTATATTCATATTTTCACGTGGGATTTGTTTCAATATCCGTGAGATTTGATTTCTTTTTTAACATAAACCACACGTTATACTTAAACATCACCTGATTTTTTTATTAAGGCGTGAAAAAAGGCATTATTAAAGCATTACTATACGCTCGGATAAACAAGTGAAATTTTCGAGCGAGGTCTCCCCTTTTTAGCTTAAAAAAAATCGTATACGAAACGAAGTAAAAATTTTACCTGAGTTTGTCGGTTTTTCTCTTAAATTTTAGGGTCAAATTTGTTTCAAATTTTGTGCAAAAAATAGAAATATTACGCGAGATTTCTTTATTAAGTCGAAAAAAGTGATTTTTTTAGAAGGAAAACTAAACAATCGAATAAACAAGTGAAATTTACACGCGACGTTTTCCTTTTTTTAACGATTAAAAATCCCAAAAAACGCGATTAAAAATCTTACGCAAGATTTTCTTTTTATCTCAAATAATTTCCACGTGGGGTTTGTTTTAATGCGCGTAAGAATCGTTTCCCTTTTAACAAAACCGCAAGTTTCGTACGAAAAATAGAAATATTACTCAAGTTTTGTTATTACGTCGTTAAAAAAGTGATTTTTTAGAAGGAAAAACTAAAAGTTCGATTAACCCGGTGAAATTCCCACGCGAGGTTTTCCTTTTTTGGCGCATAACAATTCACCAAGGAATCAATGGAAAATCGCCCGCGAGGTTTTCGTTTTTTCGCAAACAATCTCCACGCGGGTTTGTTTTAAGGCGGGCGAGAATCGTTTCTTTTTTTTTTTAACAAAACCGCGAGTTTCGTATGAAAAATAAGAATTTTTACACGAATTTTTTATTTTACCGTAGAAAAAGTGTTTTTTTTAAGGAAAACTATACGATGAGGTAAATTATGGAATATTCCACGCGAGGGTTTCCTTTTTTGGCGTTTAAAAATCCACCGAAGACTCGATTGGAAATCTCACGCGAGGTTTTCGTTTTTTTAGCAAATATTCCACGCGAGATTTGGTTTAAAGCGCGAGAATTGTTTCTTTATTTTTTAACAAAAGCGCGAGTTTCGTACGACATATAGGAATTTAACACGAATTTTATATTTTATCGTAAAAAAAGTGTTTTTTTAAGGAAAACTATACGTTAAGGTAAATTAATTAAATTTCCACGCGAGGTTTTAATTCTTTAGCGAATAAAAATTCTCCGAGGACTCGATGGAAAATCTCACGCGAGGTTTTCGTTTTTTCGCAAATAATTTCCACGTGGGGTCTGTTTTAATGCGCGCGAGAATCGTTTCTTTAATTTTTAACAAAACCGCGAGTTTCGCACGAAAAATAGGAATTTTACACGAATTTTATATTTTATCGTAGAAAAAGTGTTTTTTTTAAGGAAAACTATACGTTGAAGTAAATTAATGAAATTTCAACGCGAGGTTTTAATTCTTTGGCGTATAAAAATTCTCCGAGGACTCAATGGAAAATCTCACGCGAGGTTTCTACGAATTTTTAAAATTCACAAGGTAACGTTCCCTTTAGTGCGATTATATTATGCGTTTTTTTGGCACAAATTTGATCTTCTTGTTCCCTTTACTCACAAAGAATTTAGATTCGGAAATTTCCAAGAAGTGTAAGATTCCATAATATTGACAGGGCTTATATTTTCAGAGACGTTGTACTATTTGTTAACTTTTAATTATTCTAAGTATGGGACAAAAAACTTTCCCTTTATTATGGCTTTTGCCAAAAATTTAAATTGATTTGTTCCCTTTAGAAATTTTTTCCACCAGAAAATTAAAAAAAAAATTAACGGAATTTAGGCCGTAAACTAGCATGCCTCCTTACAGTAAGTCATAACTAATTGATAGATTGAAATTGTATTTACGTACGACCATTATTTTTTTTTCTACGAATTTTTAAAATTCACAAGGTAACGTTCCCTTTAGTGCGATTATATTAGCCCTTTAGAAATTTGAATTTTTTGTTCCCTTTACTAACAAAGAATTTAGATCGGAAATTTCCAGAAGTGTAAGATGCCATAATATCGACAGGCTTATATTTTCAAACTTGTATGACCCAACAAGTTGAAATTAAAGTATGTTTTAGAACTTACTACGTTGTACTATTTGTAACCTTTTAATTATTCTAAGTATGATAGATTTTGATTTCACAACTATCGACTTCTCGGCTTCGGCTAAGTCTAACTCATTCTCATTCGGTCGATTTCACTCTTTTTAATGAAGATGGTCGATTTCACTTTTTTTAATGAAGATGCCATGTTGCCATGTTTATATATTCAAAACTGTATGACCTGCAGCCCCTTACTTCACGTACCGGGAAAGATATTTTCTTTTAAAAATGGTAATTTGTAACTTTTTTTTGAAAAAATAAAATAAATATATCGGAACGGAAATGGCCAATTTGGTGCTAAGGAAATCCAAAATCTATCATTGTCGGAATAACCAAAGAGATAGAAATAGTACAACGTAGTATGCACCACAGTAATTTTTTATTTCAACCTGCTAGGTCTAACAGTTTTGAATATATAAACATGGCGGCAACACGTGGCAATAACCCAGGAATAATTTGAGATATCGTACAACTAAAATCAGTCGTAGGGTCCTTAGGTACTCCTCATAAGTTTAAGGGGGTACGGGGGGTTCCTGGGACAAGTTTCAAAATTTCCGGAAAAAAAACCTAAGTGTTCCCCCTTTGCGTAAGGTGATGGAACAAAAAACCGTTCCCTTTATTATGGCTTTTTGCCAAAAATTTAAATTGGTTGTTCCCTTTAGAAATTTTTTCCACCAGAAATAAAAAAAAATAACGGAATTTAGGCCGTAGACTAGCGCGCCTCCTTGCAGTAGGTCATAACTAATTGATAGATTTAAATTGCATTTACGTACGACCATTATTTTTTTTTCTACGAATTTTTAAAATTCACAAGGTAACGTCCCCTTTAGTGCGATTATATTATGCGTTTTTGCACAAATTTGATCTTCTTGTTCCCTTTACTTACATAGAATTTAGATCGGAAATTTCCAGAAGTGTAAGATGCCATATTATTGACAGGCTTATATTTTCAAACTTGTATGACCTAACAGGTTGAAATTAAAGTATGTTGTAGATCTTACTTCGTTGTACTATTTGTAACCTTTTGATTATTCTAAGTATGATAGATTTTGATTTCTTACAACTATCGATTTTTCGGCTTCGGCTAAGTCTATAACTCATTCTCATTCGGTTGATTCGCTATTTAAGCCGAGGAAACAAAATTGAATGAGAATGAGTTACTTTTGAATATATAAACATGGCGGCAACACGTGGCAATAACCCAGGAATAATTTGAGATATCGTACAACTAAAATCAGTCGTAGGGTCCTTAGGTACTCCTCATAAGTTTAAGGGGGTACGGGGGGTTCCTGGGACAAGTTTCAAGTTTAAAAATTTCCGGAAAAAAACCCTAAGTGTTCCCCCTTTGCGTAAGGTGATGGAACAAAAAACCGTTCCCTTTATTATGGCTTTTTGCCAAAAATTTAATTGGTTGTTCCCTTTAGAAATTTTTCCACCAGAAATAAAAAATAAATAACGAATTTAGGCCGATAGACTAGCGCGCCTCCCTTACAGTAGTCATAACTAATTGATAAAAGATTGAAAAATTGGTCATTTACGTACGAACATTATTTTTTTTTCTACGAATTTTTAATAATTCACAATTGGTAACGTCCCCTTGTTAGTGCGATGTATATTATGCGTATTTGCACAATTTGATCTTCTTGTTCCGCTTTATCTTACAAAAGAATTTAGATTCGAGAAATTTCCAGAAGTTGTACGATGCCATTAATATTGACAGGCTTATATTTTCAAACTTGTAATGACCTAACAGGTGTAAATTAAAGTATGTTGTAGATCTTACTTCTTTGTACTATTTGTAACCTTTTTTGATTATTCTAAGTATGATAGTTTTTGATTTCTTACAACTATCATTTTCTCGGCTTTCGGCTAAGTCTATAACCTCATTTCTCATTCGAGTTGATTCGCTATTTAAGCTCGGGGAAACAAATTGAATGAGAAGAGTTACAACTTTCGAGACGGACACGCAAATTGAATTGAGACATGAGTGATCAACTTTCGAGACGAACCAAAATTGAATGAGATGAGTTACAACTTTCGGAGGCCGAAAGCAAAATTTGGAATTGAGAATTGAGTTACAACTCGAGGCCGAAAGCAAAATTGAATGAGAATGAGTTACAAACTATCGTTTTTTTGGCTGTCTGCTAAGTTCTATCTCATTCTCGTTCGGGTCGATTCTACTAATTAAACCCAGAAAGCAAAATTTGAATGAGAATGTAGTTACCAACTATTTCGACTTCTCAGGCTTCGGCTTAAGTCAACTCATTCTCATTCGGTCGAATTTTCTCTCTTTTAACGAAGATCCATCCGCCTGTCCATTAATATATATATTCAAAACTGTATGACCTGCAGCCCCTTACTTCACGTACCTGGAAAGATATTTTCCTTTAAAAATGGTAACTTGTAACTTTTTTTGAAATATGAAATAAATATATCGGAAATGGCCAATTTGGTGCTAAAGAAATCAAAAATCTATCATACTTAAAAAACCGAGATTTTTTCCCCGTCTCCACTCGTTCCCCGTCTCCACTCGTTCCCCGTCTCCACCCATTCCCCGTCTCCACTCGTTCCCCGTCTCCACTCGTTCCCCGTCTCCACTCGTTCCCCGTCTCCACCCGTTCCCCGTCTCCACCCGTTCACCGTCTCCACCCGTCCCCGTCTCCCCCCGTTCCCCGTCTCCACCCGAGCGCCGTCTCCACCGCCCGTCTTCCACTCGTTCCCCGTCTCCACTCGTTCCCCGTCTCCACCCGTTCCCCGTCTCCACTCGTTCCCCGTCACTCGAATGGTCCGTACTTACTATTATTATCATTCAATGGAGTATTTCGGAAAAAGACGAAAGAATCGATCGAAATCAGCTAAAAAACCGAGATTTTTCCCCGTCTCCACCCATTCCCCGTCTCCACCCGTTCCCCGTCTCCACTCATTCCCCGTCTCCACCCGTTCCCCGTCTCCACCCGTTCCCCGTCTCCACCCGTTCCCCGTCTCCACTCGTTCCCCGTCTCCACCCATTCCCCGTCTCCACCCCGTTCCCCGTGTCTCACTCATTTCCCCGTCTCACTCGTCCCCGTCTCCACCGTTTCCCCGTCTCACCCATTCAAGTCTAACTCATTCTCATTCGGTCGATTTCTCTCTTTTTAACGAAGATGACATGCTGCCATGTTTATATATTCAAAACTGTATGACCTGCAGCCCCTTACTTCACGTACCTGGAAAGATATTTTCCTCTAAAAATGGTAATTTGTAACTTTGTTTGCCAAATTCAATAACTATATCGGAAATGGCCAATTTGGTGCTAAAGAAATCAAAAATCTATCATACTTAAAAAACCGAGATTTTTTCCCCGTCTCCACCCATTCCCCGTCTCCCACCCGTTCCCCGTCTCCACTCATTCCCCTCTCCAACTCGTTCCCCGTCTCCACCCGTTCCCGTCTCCACACATTCCCCGTCTCCACCCGTTCCCGTCTCCCACTCGTTCCCCGTCTCCACTCGTTCCCCGTCTCCACCCGTTTCCCCGTCTCCACCCGTTCACCGTCTCCACCCGTTCCCCGTCCCCCCGTCTTCACCCGTTCCCCGTCTCCATCCGTTCCCCGTGCTCCACTCGTTCCCGTCTCCACTCGTTCCCCGTCCTCCACCCGTTCCCCGTGCTCCATCGTTCCCCGTCATCGAATGTCCTACTACTATTATTATCATTTCAATGGAGTATATTTCGGAAAAAGCCGAAAGAACCGATTCGAATCAGCTAAAAAACCGGAGATTTTCCGCCGTCTCCCCCATTCCCCGTCTCCACCCGTTCCCCGTTCTCCACTCATTCCCCGTCTCCAGCTCGTTCCCCGCTCCACCCGTTTTTCCCCGTCTCCACTGCATCCCCGTCTACACCGCTTCCCCGTCTCCACTTGTTTCCCCGTCCACCACCCATTCCCCTCTCACCCCGTTCCCCATCTCCACTCATTCCCCGTCTCCACTCGTTCCCCGTCTCCACCCGTTCCCCTCTCCACTCATTCCGCCCGTCTCCACCCGTTCCCCGTCTCAACTCATTCCCCGTCTCCACTCGTTCCCCGTCTCACACCCTTTTCCGTTCTCCACTCATGTTCCCCGTCTCACTCGTTCCCCGTCTCCACGCGTTCCCCGTCCCACCCGTCCCCCGTCTCCACCCGTTCCCGTCTCCACCCGTTCCCCGTCTCCACCCGATCCCCGTCTCCACCCGGTTCCCCGTCTCCACCCGTTCCCGTCTCCACCCGTTCCCAGTCTCCAAACCCGTTCCCCGTCACTCGAATGCGTATCTTCTTACTTACTATATTATTATCATTTCGATCGAGTTTTTCGGAAAAAGACGAAGGAATCGATCGAAATCAGCTAAAAAACCGAGATTTTTTCCCCGTCTCCACTCGTTCCCCGTCTCCCCCCGTTCCCCGTCTCCACCCGTTTCCCCGTCTCCACCGCGTTTACCCCGTCTCCGACCCGCCCCGTCTCGCACCCGTTCCCCCAGTTCTCCACCCGTTCCCCGGTCTCGCGGCACAAAGTTATCTTCTTTGTTCCCTTTATCACAAAGAATTTAGATCGGAAATTTCCAGAAGTTGTAAGGATGTTCTCTATAATGATGAAGGCTGTATCGCCTTATCTTTCGAAACGCTTATTATGAGCGTTGAGTCTGCGGTGATTACAATTATGGTGCTCAGGTTTGAGAAATTTATTAATATTATTTTGTGGTATATGTCTATCTTAGCGTTACTTAGTCTGAATTTTTATAAATGTCCTATAGTTTATTGTGGTCGCTAAGTATGGGACAAAAAAAACGTTCCTTTATTTGGTAGGGCTATTGTTTGTCCATATATAATTAAATTGATTGTTCCCTTTACAAATTTTTTCACCAGAAATAATATATGAAGAATTGAATAAATTAACTTGATATTAGCCGTGTATAGGTATACTTAGCATGCCTCCTACGGAGTAAGTCATAAACTAACTTTGTAGATTGAAATGTGTTTTTCACGTACGACACATTATTTTTTTTTCTAAGCAAATTTTTAAAAATTCCACAAGGTAAACGTGGTGTGGAGGACTAAATTGAAAAAAAATAATTGCATTAAACAAAATTAAATAAATTAATATTTTTCGGTACATATACGAGTCTCGCGCGAAGCGAAAGCACGAAATAACGCTACTTTTTACTTCTCGGGAGATGGTGCAAAATAAATTTTTCGTTCCTTACGCGAGTTTTTTTTCGAGGGATGTGAAATTTTAGATTTTCGCACTTAGACCTTCGACCTATCAAAAGCGGAAAGAGTAATAAATTAATCACGTTAGTTAGCGCAGGGGTCTCTACTTCGGCGAGAATTCCCCACCATTTATCTTCATGCTCCGAACTGTTTAAAAAATGCAGCGAAATACAACGTTACCGAAGAGCTGATAGAACTTCGGCGAGAATTCCCCACCATTTATCTTCATGCTCCGAACTGTTAAAAAAATGCAGCGAAATACAACGTTACCGAAGAGCTGATAGACCACCCAGATCGTTTTAATATTATCCACCGAAGTTTATTAACGGAATCAAAAACCGCTCTTGAAATTGGTTCAAGAATTTTGCTCGACGGAACTTAAACCAACTCCCGCGAACAATTTCAATAAACTTCTTCACGAAAAAGGAATTTTGTGATATAAAACTGGATTTTAAAATTAAAAACTTTATAAAAATAGTAAATTAAAAATTATTTTTTAGTAAATAATTTTTTTTAATAAAAAAATAGCGCACCGACTAATTTTTTTTTATAAAGGCGAAACCTTTCGACCTTTTCTTCCATTCCTCCTTCGCCTGCAATTACGACCCACCAACAATTAGTTAGTTAACTCCGCGAAAATGACGAACCTGTCGATTATATTATTAATATTGTTCCTTCAATCAACCTTGGGCTCGGACACCACCAAAGAAATTGAAAGGAGAGAAGTTTGCAAAGGCGTATATTCTTATTTCCAAGGTGGAGTGCTTCTCAATAATTTAACGAGAAAAAGACTTCGTTTTAAAAAGAAAATATCTGAGGAATGTAAACAAGGGTCGTCGGAGAGACTGGTATTTAGTTTGAAAAAACACGAGGCTCGTCCCATATATGCTAGAGAAGACTTTGACTTTATGGATGTTGAAATGCACGACAACGAAATTTTTTATATGATCTTCGATAACAAAACGCTATACGTTGGACTAGAGGGAACATTCGATCCGTATCGTTTTGGGGTGGTGTACACAGAATGTGGTCAAACTGGGCGAGAAGATTGTGTCGTTTACCATATCAGCACACCGCCGACTTATATCGACCGGTACGGACGAACGGTCACGCTTAATCATAATGACCTAGGCATAGAGCAATACAATTACCTGAGAGCCTGG